>QEPC01008723.1:1067383-1083667 GCA_003113815.1 Sphenodon punctatus
CCAGCAAGGAGGAGGTTGCAGTAGTCGAGGCGAGAGATAACCATGGCATGAACAAGGATTTTGGCCGAGGAGATAGATAGAAAGGGGCGGATGCGGGCAATGTTGTGGAGAGCGAATCGGCATGATTTGGCCACAGAGTCAATGTAAGGTTTAAAAGAGAGGTGCGTGTCGAAGATGAAGCCCAAGCTGTGGGCTTGGAGAACAGGACGGATGGTGACCCCATCGATGCAGATGGTCAGGTTCGAGGGAGAGCTTTATCCCTCCTAGGTTGGGGTCGGATAATATAAGAAGGGTGGTTAACCTGATGCACCACCTGGAAGGAGCAGGTAACCAGGCTGCAATTATTCTGCTTGACGCGGAAAAAGCCTTTGATAGGACGGAAATTGGGTGCCTTACACAGGTTATGGCAAAGATGGACTTTTTAGGCCCTTTCATTAAATGGGTGGAAGCAATATATAAAGACCCAAAATCCAAACTGATAATCCATAACTTGCAATCAGAAGGGTTTAAACTAGGCAGGGGAACAAGACAGGGGTGCCCCCTTTCCCCACTTTTGTTCGACTTCGTGTTAGAAGTCCTAGCCATTGCAATAAGACAGGAGAAACAAATCAAGGGAATTAAGGTTAACCAGCAAGAACATAAAATTGCAATGTTCTCAGATGATACAGTTTTGTTTACAGGGGATCCAGTAAACTCCACGCCAAAGCTTGTACAGTTGATCCACAATTTTGGCACTATATCAGGATACAAGGTAAACACCTCAAAATCATATGCGCTAATTTATGGCAAAAATGACAGGCAGAAGGAGGAGATAAGGAGGATGCTACCTTTCCCCAAAGAAAAACAAGCAGTCAATTATCTGGGGGTGACTCTGCTGAAACAAATGGATAAACTGTGTAAAATGAATTTTGAGAATCTACCCCAACAACTATCTTTAGAGGTGACAGAATGGAAAACTCTGCCATGCTCATGGTTGGGCACGGCGAATTTGTTTAAAATGGAAATTCTTCCCAAAATTATATATAAACTGCTAGCGCTGCCCATTCAACTACCAGAATCATTTTTTAAAGCATGTGATAAATTACTGAGGGAAATAATATGGAAAGGTCATAAACCTAGAATTAATAGACTAACCCTGATGAGAACTAAAGAGAATGGAGGAATCAACCTCCCAGATATATGACTATACCACAAGGCAGCAACACTGGGACCCCTAAATGTATGGTATCACCAACCCAAAGCGGTGAAATGGGCTGAACTAGAGCAAAATATCCTAGATAGCGGCAGCCTGAAAAGCATAATAGCATATGAAGTAATACCAAAAAAGAAAACATAGAAGAAACACCCATTCACATGGACAACATGGGTAAATTGGTAGACAATAATTAGAAAGCTTAAGATCAGTTTCCATATTCACCTATAAACCTACTCTGCTTCCAGAAGTTCCATCAAGCTAAAAACCTATGGGAAAAATTGGGGGGAAAAGGGCTGGTGAAAGTCAATCAAATACTAGAGGGGAAATAGATGATGAAAAAATCAGTAATGGGAAAAAAAATTGGGGATAAAGTTGGAATGATGGACTATCTGCAAATCAAGCATGCAATAACTAAGGTAAATAAAGGGGGAAATTTTGTTAGGGATCCCAATACTATTAAACAAATCCTTTCTGAAAGAGCGGCAATGAAAGGGAGGTTAGCCCGCATCTATAAGGTATTAAAGGAGCTGTGTTACCCCAAGGGACTCTCCTATTTACAAAGATGGAAGCGCGAGCTGGGAGTTGAATGGTCAGAGAAGGAAGAAGCCCAAATCATTAATTATATGCATAATAGTGCACATGCACTTGAGATAAAGGAATGTCAAATAAAGTTGGTAATGAGGCACTACCTGACCCCGAAGCAATTTAAGTACTTAAATAGAGGTTACAGGGGGATATGCTGGAGAGGTTGCGGGGAGGTGGGCTTGTATGTGCACTGTTGGTGGGATTGTACACGAGTAAGCCCTCTGTGGAGGTTTGTATGGAAGAAAATGGAGGAAATGACTAAAGTGACAATACCCTTTCGCCTGGAGATAGGCCTTTTGGGCTTGTTTCCGGAAGTCAAAGTGCTACAGAACCACATGGACTCATGTTCAGCATTTCTCCAGGCAGCAAAAAAAGTTATCGCTTTGCACTGGAAAGAGGATAGAGAACTTACTGAAGGCAAATGGATGAACAGACTCTGGTACAATTAAACCATGGAAAAAGTGGCAGCCACATTATTGGAAAACAAAGAAGCATACACAGCAAAGTGGTTCCCTTGTGTCTGCACCATGAGTAAAACAGACTTCCCAGATGATGAGAGAGCCTTCTTCTTTGATTATTATATTTAACATGTTAGTAACTTTGATGTAGGCCTGAATCCTTGAAGTTGTGTTCTGAATGTTCAGTTTGTATTTTGGATGGAATAACTGTGCTGACAAATATTACAAGGTACTGAAAAATGTATAACCATTCCAAAAAAAAATTGTTATCAAATAAAGTTCTTGTAAAAAATAAAAAAAATAAAAATAAAATAGACAGGAGGAGCTGGCCAAGGTTAATAGCTCTCCTCATATGGAAGGATATAGTTGTTGGGCACCAGCCCCTGGTAAAATGGCCTCATATTTGGCTTCATGTCTTCCTTTTAGAGAGAAGTATTTATTTTTAGCTGCCCGTTTAAATGCCCTCCCCTCCAAGGTGATTGATGACCATTTCGCCGGTATACCTTATGGCGACCAACTGTGCCCTTTTGAGCAACAGATAACAGAATCTAGTCATCATATATTTTTATTTGAGTGTTATCTTTATGACTATCTTAGAATTAATCATCTTTTTCTGATCGACAAATTTCCAGGCAGAAATCCTGCAGCTCTTCTGAGTATAAATTTGAGTGATTCTGTTAACATGGGGTAATTTCCAGATGTCACCACAGTGGATTCCCAACCATAGCTAGCCGGAAACCCCCTCCTGTGGTCCAGGAAGGCTCCAAACAGACATGACAGGAGTGGGATCACGGCAAGGAAATGGATGGACGGACCATGACCCAGGGCTGTGCAACAGATGTTACGCCAATTCTGGACCATGGTCAAAACACCCAGAAGACACCAGGGTGGGGTGGGATGCAGACAGGGCCGACTGAGGGCAAACGAAGCCAAAAGCACCAAAAGGCAACACCCACACAAGGAAAATGGGAAGGGAGGGGGAAGAGGGAGTAGAGCTGCAGAGGCAACACACACAAAAGGCACAGGGAAGCCGCTGACAAGGCAGAACAAAAAATACAAACACACGCCTGGGCAATAAAGCACATGAATGGGACAAGAAGGAAGGGGGGAGCACACAGGGAAGGCCAAAACACAAATCACCATGGTCAGGGGAGGGGGGGCGAGCCAAGGAAGCGGAGGGGACTGGGCTTGGAACAGACCAGAATGTGGAGACAGGCACCCAGAACCCCACGGACAGCACAGGACACCCAACAGCAACACAGACACCCCAAGTCATAGGGAGACCCACAGGGATGGAGCACAGTCACAGGGGGAGGGCAACCAAGTCAGGGAAGGCACTGGAGCACTCTGAGGCAGGTCCAGGCAGCAGGGATCCCACACTCTGATGCAAAGGCATGACCGGGGATGGAGGCGAGATGAAGCCAGCGAGCAGCACAGGCAGCCTCCCCTCCCCCCCGGAGGATGCAGGGAGACACTGTCCAGGGGCCCCAAGTCCTGCACAGTCACAGAGGCACCCAGGAGGAGAGGGGGGGGACAAGGTTATGGACACAGCTGAGCGGGCGACCGACCAAAGGATGACAACACCAATAGGAGGGCAGGTAGCGAGGTTTGGCATCAGGAACGAGCCGAAGGGGGGGCGGGGGGTATTGAGGGGAACACCACAGGCAGCAAAGGCAAGGGGGTGCCCATGGAGGGGGCACAGCAACACAGGCAAGCAGAACTCAGGCAAGCGGACCGGCAGGAGCAGCCACGAGTCCGAAATGGCAAGGAGCGAGCGGCATGGAGCCCGCACTCACGAGCGCTCGCCTCATAGCCAAAGTAACGATGGCTGGAGCTCAGTTTGCATATGCACCAGAGAGGGTTTCAGGGCAACACAGGAGCAGTTGCATGGCCGGGGGATGCCACAGGTCACAGAGGACCATGGTCTCATGGAAGGTCCAGCTATAGAGGGCTCCAGGCGATGCAGGGTGCGGGAGTCCCAGGGTAGCACTGCCAGCCATGGTCCAGCAGGCAGGGGGTCCGAACTAAGGAAAGAAGGCCCCCTCATTCCCATGGGGACTGGGAAGGGAAGCTGGGGAGCTCCAATGACACATGCTAAGGCCATTTATTTCACGACATGTGCCCCCCATAACCCCCCTGCTCACCCTGTTACTCCCAGACCCTCCCTATCTCCTCCTCCCCTGTCCCCTTCCCCCCTACCCAGTTGCTTCATGGGACGTCCCCTTGAACACCCTGTGGGCACCATGGAGCTCTGGGAGCTCCCCTCACCCCTGCTTTCGGTCTCCCCGACCGTGTCCTGGGAGACCTCTGTGTCCAGACCGGCCTGTGTGGAGTTGATGGGGGGGTGGGGGGTGCAGGGTGGGCCCCCCTGGGTGAATGCCGCCTCTGGAGACCAGGTGGGACCAGGAGGTGGATGCGCGCATCCTGCGGGCATGCTGGCGGCTGGGGCAGTGATAGAGGCAGTAGGGGCGCCATGGTGGCCAGCTGAGGTGCTCAGCCTGGTAAAGTGCCAGGGGGAGCGGCCACCATGATGTACGCGCTCATGGTCCCTGCATGCAGCAGCAGTGAGGTGCCCATGTCCAGGGACCAGTCCATCTGCCTGGTGTGCTCTGCTCCCAGCTGATTGATGGCTTCACGTAGCAGGCCCATCGCCTCCATCTGCCTGCTGTGCTCCTGGCGCTCCCGCCTAGGGCTGATGTGGCAGCAGCTGTTACCACGCCATGATTCCATTCTGCCATTTCAGAATTGCCCATACCACACCACGGCTTTTCTGTGGACATTCTGCTAATTCTGCCGGCATTCTGCAAATTGCGGAATTGCGTAAAAATTGTGGAAACTTTTGGAAAACCGCTATTACACTATTTTGTGGCACTGGCGGAATGGTGGAAGTAGTGAAAATGTCATGTTTCTGCAATTTTGCGAAGCCTGTGGAAGTAGCGGAATGAAATTAGTGGAACTGCAGAAGTAGCAGAATGAAACTAGCGGAATAAAAGCCTCTGCCACGCCGGAGCACTAATTGCGTAAATGCTGTTTCCGGTGGAAATAGCTACTGCTGCGACATTCCACTACAGCCCTACTCCCGCCTCCTTTCCAAGCACAGTTACACCTCCTGGCGCCTGTCCCTGTCCTCCGCCTGCTGCAGGACCCTCTTGGTGGCAGTCTCCATCCGGTCAATGGCTGCTATCATCCTCTCCCCCTGCTCCATGCTTGTCTGGACAATGTCCTCTGCCAGGTCCTCCCTCCGATGCCGTACCCATGCCCTGTGCTCCTGCATCCGCTGTGCTGGGGGTACGGGGCACGGGGTTGACTGGAGGGGGTGCTGCCTGGTGCCTCATTAAGGGGTAGAGTGGGGAGCGTTAGTCGGGATTGTTCAAATGCCACCTGTCCATGAGCAGTGTTGGGTGGGACCCCCCGCATGTGGCTGGCCTCAGACCTCTCCTTCGGTGCTCCCCCTGTTGTGCCCAGCCATGTTGTCTCACCTTGCTCCTCCGGCTGCTGCTGCAGACACTCCCCCCTGTCCTCCTCACCTGGTGGTCCCGTGTGCTGAGGTGCTTGTGCACCAGTTGGGGAATGGGGGTGGGGGTATGGTTACCCTATCATGGGCCCGGTCCCCTTCCCGCCAGCCCCCCTCTCTCTGGCAGTGGGGGCCGGCTTTCTGCACCTGTCCCCCCTCTTCTGTGTATGGGTGGACCCTCGTGCACCCCAGACCCTTCCTGCATTCCCTGTTTCCTGGGGGCTGTGGGGGCAGGCCCATGACCTGTAGGGGCCCCCCACCCCTCGCCCCTCCCCTCCTGGTCCGTTTCCATCCCAGCTGCTTGCCTACCCTCTATGTAGATCTTGGATCCCTCCAAGGCTGGTCCCTCTGTGTGGCTCTGCTCCCCCTGCATCCCCTGGCTGAGGGTGACCAGTGTGCCGGATACTCCTGAGTCAGAGTGCGGGCTCCCAGTGCTGGTTCATGAGGGGGGGCTGCTGCTCCCTGAGGTCCCAGAGCATTCCTCTGTGGGAGCTGGGTCCTTGGAGTTGGTGCCTGAGTGCAGGGCTGCCATGGGTAGGGGTACATCTTCCCGTTCCCTGGTCTGGACCATAGCACTCTCCACGAGCTGTGCGGCAACTATGGAGCCCTTGAGGTGCAGGATACAGTCCAGGGCATTGTATTAGGGGGCGGTCTGTGCTCCGTGTCTAGACCACCGGTTATTGTCCTTTATTGCCTTGTACCCCCTTTTTAGCTCCTTGACCTTTGAGCGGCACTGGGCCATGGTCCTGTGGTGCCCCACTGCATCCATGTCCTGCACTATTTCTGTGAATACATGCTCATTGCATTTGTTCATGGCTAGCTCCACCTAGTGCTCCAGGGACACCCAGATCCGGATGAAGTCCTGGGTCTCCTTGTGCCCCCATTGCCCCCCTGACTTGTACTGGCATCTCACGCATGTGTCCTCCTCCTCTTCTTGTGGTTCCTCCTCCTCCTGCTCCTCTTCCTCCTTTGCTTGCCCTCCACCGATCTCCTCTAGGGATTCCAGCTCCTGGGCCCGTTTCCAGGTCTGTGGGTCATAACTGGAGGGGGGGTTAGGTGCCTCATTCCTTTGGACCCGCAGCCCACCTCCCTGCCCCCTCCCACCGAGTACCCCCTCTTCATGCTCCTGTGCCACTGTGCACCCCGCCTCACTCTCCTTACCCATTTTTGGGGTGCCTCCATCCCCTGGCTGGTTGTATCCTCTGGGGCAGCCTGTCCCGTCTGCTGCTGCTGCTCTGCCACTTCCTCCTCTTCCTCCTCCCTTCCTCACTTGTCCTCCGCTCTCCTCTCCCTTCCAGCTCACCCCATCCTGCCACATTCCCCTGGTGCTGTGTTCCCTTTAAATCTCCCTCCCTAGTTTCTGTGTTGCTCATTGCCTGGCAGCAACGCTGTGTGCTTTCACCATGGTTTGCGATTGTTTTGTTTGATTCCACCTGATGGTTACCATTCAGTCATTACTTTTTGCAGTTTCACGGTGGGAATCGCTTTGACCACCATTCTGGGGATGGTCCCGTCCTGACCTCCAGAACCATGGGTAATTTCAGACGTTAAGGGGCTCCCTTTTACCACAGTGAACCACTTGTGGTGGCAGAGTTCCCGTAACATCTGAAGGGGTTCCTGCCAGATGTTCACCACAGTGAACACCAGACGGGAATCCAATTAACCACCGTTCCGGAGGGGAGGCTGGCCTCACCTCCAGAAAGGTGGTTACCTGGACCACAGGGCCGGTAACGTCTGTTCCCATCACCGAGACCAGAGCATGGTCCTGGCCACAAGCCGGGATTGGGGGCAGAAGCCTGATTGGCCGCTGTGCCCGCCCGTATTCAGGAGGGTGGGTGGCTGGGGGAGTGTGGGGCCATGTGGCTGCATGTTGCACCACTGTCACAATAAGGGGGGGGAAAGGGATGGGAAGGAAGGGGAAGGCACGTGCGGGAGGAAGAACAACAAGGTACACTCTCCCAGGGATGGGGCGGCAGTCTCGTATAGGCGGGTATCTCGGGGTTGGAAAATGGTACCTAAGGTTGGTATGTGGGCTTTCCCTCTTATTCAGAGGGCAACCCGAATCATCATAGGGACTACGAGAGCAAGCCAATTGCCCCAGGGGGGAAGAGAAGACAATAGACAAAATCATCACTCTCTCTGGGAGATACATGGGTCCCTGGGTACCGTGAATATCAGTGAGGGGATGAGGGGGAAAGGGAAACAGGGCCAGGGGAGGGGGAAAGGGGAAGGCACAGGGGGTAAGGACCACGGGGGAGCAGGAGGTGAGGGTTAGGAACAGGCAACCGTACAAGGGAGGCTGGTGGAGGATAATAAGCTAACTAGGACCCCAAGATCAGGAAAAGGAAGGAGGGACAGGGAGTCAATAGGGTACTCTCACAAGCAATCTACACGAGACACGAAGCACTCTCCTACAAACAAACACTCACCCACACTCTCCACAGATTCGTACGACGATCACACGGGGGGGGGGGGGAATTACACGGGGAATCCAGCCATGACCACAATCACTCTTTCCAAAGTCCAAGGGACAGATCAAGATCTCCAAGCAAACCAGAGGCCAGTCTCTCGAACACGATTACCGGCAGAGGCTTCAGTCCCTGCCGGTAACCTTTATAGGCCCTTACTCGAGACCCAGCTGTAGTGTGCCGGGCAGGGCCCCCGCCCGCCTCCAATCCCGGCGGTTCAATTAGCGTGCCCTGTGTCTGGGCGGGGCTTCTCCTTAGGATGTGGACGGGGCGTAGCTCCTCCCCCTTATGGCCGGCCCGATCAACCATCTGCTGGCTCAGGTATTTGCCCGCTTATTGCGGGTGCACGCTGGCCAGCCTGTTTATGGCTCCATGGGCGGGGCGCCTCCTGACAACCACACAGCCCTGCCCCTCCCTTATCCCTGAGTGGAATCAGGCCAGCACGTCTATTGACTGGCCGGCCTGATTCCGGAGGGGGATGAAGAATTGACCTCACGCCGTGTCAAGAAGGGAGGCCAGCACATCTGAAATTACCTCGTGGTTGGGTTTCACCCCTACGAGTGATTGACTGTGGTGAACATCTGGAGAACGCCGATCAGATGTTCAGGGCTCTTGGGTCCCACTACAGGATTGACTGTTGTTGACTGTGTTTGACTGTGATCTCGTAACGTCTGAAATTACCCCATGGTCACCAATGAAGTAGCAAAATTCTTGAGGTCAGCTTTTCCTTTAAGACATGTTTTTTTGGATTTTAAACCCAAAAACATGTGTGGGTTGGAATCATAACACTTACACTTAGAAAGTTTTTATTTTATTATTTATCGTTGTCAACTATGACTAAGACTAATTCTGACTGTAAATTCCAATAATGCTCAGACTGTACTTGTTTATTTGTTTATATATTTTGAGTTAAGTTTTATATATGTTTTACTGTTGTACGAGTTATTTTAATTTGATGTTTTTATTTTATTCAAGTTTTAATGTATTTTTATTTTTCTGTTAAATTTACTTTATCAATGTTGTCTAATGCAAATGTATCAATGTTGTCTAATGTCTAATGCAAATAAATGCATTAGACATTAGACATTGGGAGGCTGGATGAGATTCTCAAGGGGCAGGATTGTGACCCTCAGGGCAAGAAGCTGGCAGCTGAGGCGGGTGCCTTGGTACATCAGCTGAAGGCAGGGCTTAAGATGCATTGCGATTAGCTCCTGATGCGGGAGGAATATGCGTTGGCAACCAAGCTGGACCCAAGGGCCAAGGGCAGTGAGGCACGCCAGACACCGCTCTCTATGGTCACTTGAAGGGTGACCTGGTGGAGAGGGTCTGGCAGGCAAAAAGGGCTCTGGAGAGTGCAGCAGCGGCAGCAGGATGCCCCTGGGGATGGTGGGAGTGGGAGAAGCCACCCCTTTCAGCTGGTGGGGTCTATCCTGCCTGCCCCCAACCCTAGCAGTAGCAGCAACAGCAGCAGACTGAGCAGCAGCAACACCCCTATTGCTTCTGGATGATGTGGTTAGACAGCCCTCCCTCCCTGGAACTTATGATCCAGAAACCTGAGGGTGGGTCCTGGGACTGGAGTGGCTGGCTGTTTCTTGATGCAGTGGAATAACAGTTCCCCGTGAGTGGAATGACAGCCCCAGAACCCTCACGGTGGGTTCTGGCGCAAGAGTGGCAGCTACTGGATGATGTGGATGGACAGCCCTCGCTGCCTGGAACGTAGGTGCCAGAACCGTGATGGTGTGTCCTGGGGCTGGAGTGGCTGCTTCTTGATGCAGTGGAATGACAGCTCCCCGTGAGCGGGATGACAGCCCCAGAACCTTGACGGTGGGTCCTGGGACTAGAGTGGCAGCTTCTGGATGAAGTGGAATGACAGCCCTCCCTGCCTGGAAGGTAGGCCTCAGAATCCTGATGGTGGGTTCTGGGGTTGGAGTTGCTGACTGCTTCTTGATGCGGTGGAATGACAGCTCCCTGTGAGTGTAATGATTGCCCCAGAACCATGATGGTGGGTCCTGGGGCTGGAGTGGCTGGCTGTTTCTTGATGCTGTGGAATGAAAGCTCCCCATGAGCGGAATGACCTCCCCAGAACCCTGACAGTGGATCCTGGGACTAGAGTGGCAGCTTCTAGATGAAGTGGAATGACAGCCCTCCCTGTGTAGAATGTAGGCCCCAGAACCCTGATGGTGGGTCCTGGGGCTGGAGTGGCAGCTTCTGGTTGAAGTGGAATGACAGCTCCCTGTGAGTGGAATGATGACCCCAGAACTCTGATGGTAGGTCTTGGGACTAGAGTGGAAGCTTCTAGATGAAGTGGAATGATAGCCACCCCTGCCTGGAATGTTGCCTCCAGAACCCTGATGAAGGGTCTTTCGGCTGGAGTGGCCGGCATCCCTGCTCGACCAGGCATTGCAGGATGGCTGGCCTCATTGTGGGACACTTGTGGACAATGAAGGGAAATGACAGCCCTTCCTGTCTGGAACATAGGCCCCATAACCCTGTTAGTGGGTCCTGGTGCTGGAGTGGCTGGTACCCCCGCTTGGCTGGGCATTGCAGGCTGGCTGTCATTGGTGGAGCAGCAGCACAGGTCCAGCCAGGGATCGGTGCCTGGCACCTCTTCTTGGCTGAGCATTGGAGGCTTGTTGGCCTTGACGTGGGACACTTGCAAACAAGTGTAACTACAGCCCTTCCTGCCTGGAATGTAGGCCCCAGAACCTAGATGGTGGGTCCTGGGGATGGAGTGGCTGGTACCCCTGCTCGGTCAGGAGTTGCAGACTGGCTGGCATTGGTGGAGCAGTGACAGAGACCTGGCCATGGCTCAGTGCCTGGCACCCCTGCTTGGCCAGGTGTTGCAGGCTTGCATCCTACTCTCAGGATCTCAACAAACCTTTCTGCCAATCGGTTAAGCCTTGCCCAGTGGTGGATCATGTGGCAACCAAGTAGCAGATATTGGATTGCCAGGGCACAGTACTCATGACACAGCAGAGGCAGCAGAAGTGGACACTGGGTTGCAGGGCCACAGAACGCATGGCACAGCAGAGGCAGCAGAAGTGGACATTGGATTGCAGGGGCACAGAACCTGTGGCACAGATAGCAGAGGTGACATTGGCAGCAGGAGCAGACATTGGCTTGCCGGGGCACGGAATCCGTGGCACAAACAGTAGATGCGGCACTGGCAACAGCAGCAGACACTGTGCCCGGGCACAGAACCAATGGCACAGACAGCAGAGGTGGCATTGGCAGCAGCTGCAGCAGACATTGGGTTGTCCAGTCACAGAACCCGTGGCACAGGCAGCAGAGGTAGCATTAGCAGCAGCAGCAGACATTGGATTACCTGGCACAGACAGCAGAGACAGCATTGGCAGCAGCAGCACACGTTGACTTGCCCGGGCACAGAACCCATGGCACAGACAGCAGAGGCGGCATTGGCAGCAATAGCAGATATTGGCTTGCCTGGGCACAGAACCCATGGCACAGACAGCAGAGGCGGCATTGGCAGTAGCAGGATACTTTGGGTTGTCCAGGCACAGAACCCGTGGCACAGAAAGCAGAGGCGGTATTGGCAGTAGCAGTGGAAATTGGCTTGCTTGGGCACAGAACCCGTGACACAGACAGCAGAGGCGGCATTGGCAGTAGCAGCGGACATTGGCTTGCTTGGGCACAGAACCTGTGGCACAGACAGCAGAGGTGGCATTGGCAGCAGCAGCAGACATTGACTTGCCTGGGCACAGAACCCATGGCACAGACAGGAGATGCAGCATTGGCAGAAGCAGCAGACATTGTATTTCCCGGGCACAGAACCCAAGGCACAGATAGCAGAGGCGGAATTGGCAGAAGCAGCAGACATTGGATTGCCAGGGCACAGAACCCGTGGAACAGCAGAGATGGCAGCAGCAGGATTTGCCTGTTCGCAGCACCCATGGAGCCAGGATGGTAGGATTTGCTCGGGAAGAGCTCCCATAGAGTAGCATATGGCAGCAGCAGGATTGTGTGGGCACATTTGTATTTTCAAGGGCAGAGCACCCATGGACCAGCAGACAGCAGCAGTGGAATTACCAGGCCAGTGGGGCACATTTCCCAGGGTTGGCAGGGGAGGCAGACAGGCACCTTGGCATGAGAGGTAGGGAGGCTGGGGCAGGGCTTCAGCTTTGCCCACAGGGCAGGCAGACAGGCAGAGTGGCATGATCAGGTAGCAGACCGAGGCAGGCTTTGATCTAGGCTACCTGGGTGGGCAGACGGGCAGACAGGCAGCATGGCATAAGCAGAAGGCAGACCAATGCAAGCTTTGATCTAGGCCACCTGGCGGGCAGGCAGACAGGCAGCATGGCATGAGCAGAAGGCAGTGTGAGGAAGGGGTGACTGCGCCGCCTCTGGGCTCCCTTCCCCGACCCTGCATCAGTCTCCGCCACTGCGCCACAGGCTGCGGAGCTCCCGCAGCCGCGGCCTGTGTCACCGGTTGCCCCGGCAAAGGGGCCGACTGATGATGCGACGCCCACACTTCCAGGAACCTCTGGGAGCATGGGATCACATCCGGAGCTGTTGTGTCACTCCGCACAGCTCCAGGTGAGGCAGGAGGTGTAGCTACAAGAATAAGAAGCAAGTGCTGGGGCACAGACAGTGCCGGTAATCTAATAGAAAAGCTAGCCCCTGTCTCTGAGCTAAGTGTTCTTGCGACTGTCTGTGAGTGAATATTGTAGGTGTTGACTGTGGTTTGGGCTTGTGTATTACTGTAAGAAGACTGTGTGTATCCTAGTGTTTATTCCTACCCTACAAGTGCGTGTGGAAGAATGAAAGGCAGGTGTCTGGAGAGTGTGTGGTTGTCCCACCCCCTCCCTGGGATTCCACCCCACCCCTTCTCCCCATCATGAGTATTGTCTGTTCCCTTGCCTCTCCCCCATGCCTCTTGGGACCTTACCCTTCTCCCCCCACTTTGGTGCATGCATTGACCCCTTCCCCCTCTCCTGGCATGAAACGGGGTGCATGAGAGAAGGATCTGGGGACCCTTAGGCTTCAGTCTGCCTATTCGCTCTCCGCCCTATGATGATAGGTGCTGGGTCTCAATGAGACCATATCAGTCCACACACTATTCTGATGGGCACCTTTCTCACGATAAGAAAGACCAGAGAGTAGGTTGGACTGGGAGGGTGTGGGTGTGGGTTCTTGGTCCCTCTTCCCTTTCCCTCCTGGGTAGGACACCTTCCTTCTCTTCCCCCACTGACAGGCAGGTTGAGGAAGACTTAGATCTAGGCCACCTGGGCGGGTGGGTGGGAAGACAGGCAGTGTGGCATGAGCAGAAGGCAGACCGAGGCAGGCTTTGATCTAGGTCACCTGGGTGGGTGGGTGGGCAGGCAGACAGGAAGCTTGGCACGAGCAGAAGGTAGACCGATGCAGGCTTTGATCTAGGCCACCTGGGTGGGCAGGTGGGCAGACAGACAGCATGGCATGAGCAGAAGGCAGGCTGAGGCAGTGTTCGAGCTTGGCAACCTGGGATGGTGGGCAGACAGGCAGCATGGCATGAGATGCAGTAGGAAAGGCAGACTGGGATCTTGGCAGGGCACTCAGCTAGGCTGGCGAAGACTGTGCAGTGCATGCGAGACAGAGCCATCCAGATAGGGTGGCTGAGATCGTAAAGCCAGAGTCTGTCAGGCTTACAGCTTCCCAATGCCACCATGCATCATGAGGTCAGTCAGATAGGCTGACCGAGGCCATCTAGTCAGAGAGTCAGAGAAAGAGAGGCAGGGCAGGCGCCGGGCATTGGGAGGGAAGGACAGCACCTCAGCAACAGCAGCCCAGATTGAGGAGGAGCCCCATCCCAAGACTGCCCCTGGCATGGGATGACGTGTGCCACTGCACCATCAATCCATGTCCAGGGGCAGATTGGGGAATCCCAGCAGTGGAAGGTTCACCTTTATGAACAGCAACTGCTCCACCAACTTGACCTCCAGTCTCAGGTGTTGCGGCGAGCATATGTCCCCCACCATGGAGAACACCTGTTCGCTAGGGACAGTCATTGGTGGGCAGTAAAAAAGACCCGTGGCCACTTTGGACAGGGCCGGCCATAGGTTGGTCTTGCCATCCTAGTGTGCCAAGGGATCGCTGCTGGGTTCGATCCATGTCTCCTCCTCCAGGTAGCTCTCCACTGCTGTTGAGGTGCTGTTGTACTCCCTCACGTAACTGGTCTTTGGTACCACCTCCACCAGTGCCCTCAGCCACACTGCCTGCCCTGTTGTGCATGAGCCCATTCTTGCCAGAGTGCCCTGCACATGCCAGCTGCTGCTGGCAATAGGGGTACTTCTGATGCTCAGCCTGCTGCTCATGCTGCTACTGCTAGGGCTGGTGACAGGAATAAACCCCGCCGGCTGAGAGGGGTGGCTGTTCCCACTCCCACCATCCCCAGCTGCTGCCGCGCACTCAGAACCCACTCTGTCTGCCAAACCCTCTCCACCATGTCACCCTTCCAGTGCCCATAGAGTGCTGTCTGGTGTGCCACGCTGCCCTTGATAGGGATGTGCAAAATGAGTTTGGGAGTTCGGTGTTTGGACCAAACTCGGGGTGTTCGGCCCATTTGCGAACACCCTGAACCCGAACTGCTCCACACCTGAACCGGTCGAACAAAGTTTGGGTTTTGAACAGTTCTGGCGGGGGCCAGGAACCCGGTTTTCCCTCCCCCCTCCAGACTGCGTGGGGTGGAAGGGATGCTGGGACTCACCTCCCCCCACCCCACCCTGCCCAGCCTAGTAAAAAAACAATATTTTTAAACCCCCACCCCAGGGATCGGTCTACCTGTGGTGCCGGGGCTCAACAATGGGGATCGGGGACATTGGTGGCCCTAGAGTAATATCGAAAGCACCTGCACCTGCAGCTTCAGCAGAGACAGCCACAGCCTCCTGTACTGCAGCCCTTCCAGTACCCTGTGTGGCAGTGGAGAACTCTAACAGGAACCATACTCCAGCTAGTGCCACTGCTGGGAACCTCTGAACCCTGACTACCAAAATCAGGCCTGTGAAGTTTGGGGCATGGTGATGGGCTCAGGCTGCTGCTGATGCCTGCTGCTGCTCTGCTGGCACAGCCCCTGCCACCTCTGCCACATGTCCCATTTCCTGCCTTACAGGCAGCAGACCAGCCTCTCCTGCTTCCCTTCTCCATTTCTCCCACCCAAAGAATGCACTGGATGTTTATATATATATAATTTATTTATTCAAATTTGTAATCTAATATTTTATATATATCTACACTAACTCTAACTGCTATTAACTATTCTAAAACCTATGGAATTAAATGGAATATTATTTAATATCTACAAAGGCCTAGTCCTACAAACACACAATAAAATATTAAAACTGAATCACTACACACTATTTCTATCTATCTCTTAAAAACCTTTGCTTTTTACCATGAAAAAATTTAACTCAATTCAATTCAATTTATTAAAAAAAAGACATGACCTTAGGTCATTGCCGTACAATACAAAAAGAGAGAGCAAAAGGAACAATACATACATAAAAACATTCAAGAAAATTGTAAAACAAACTTCCTATTCAACAATAAAGGAAGTGATTCCGCTTCACAAATGAGAGTAATAATCTGAAATTATTAATAATCATTAAAACAATATGACCAATTATGGAATTACTAAAATAAGATAACCGTTTCCCTAACCATTGTACCCCCAGTACCCGTAGGGCTTCTTTATTACTTCCCCATAAATTACTCCAAACTTACAGCCCTCATATGCTGTACTAGTAATTAGGCGTAGCACAAATATATGGAAGCAAACAATCCCAGCTGCAGGCCCTACCCTACTTATTTGTAGAAATCCTACCCTCCTGGGGGTAGCCCAAAAAAGCCATGTCCCTCTAATACCCTGGCCTGGCACAATGAGCCATGACCAAACATCAGGGTAAACCCTTATATATAAAACATTGTTCATCTTCTCATGCCTAGGTTCAGTAAGAGGACACATGCTCAATAACCGTGCGCTTTAGAATACCTATGTTAGCAACACACAATCCCCAGAAGTCAGATACATGACCAGAAGAGGTGCTGGAGTCAATCCAAACAGTAGCTACGGCC
>QEPC01008723.1:1119404-1177718 GCA_003113815.1 Sphenodon punctatus
GGCATTCCAGCTCCAGGTGCATCTGGATAGCATCAGTTTCCTAGACCCATTTCAATCTGGGTTCCGCCCCGCCTATGGCACTGAGACAGTGTTGGTGGCCTTGGTCAACAACCTCTGTCGGGAGATGAATGCAGGATGTTCAACATTTCTCATCCTGCTAGATCTCTTGGCTGCTTTTGACATCGTGGACCATGGGCTGCTGTTGAGACGGCTGCGTGACCTGGGGGGTCTGGATGGGACTGTTCTCGAATGGTTCCATTCATTCCTCTCAGGGAAAAGCCAGCGGGTGGTGCTGGGGGATGAAACATCTTGCCCCCATGCTTTATCATGTGGCATTCTGCAGGGTTCTATTCTGTCTCCATTATTATTTAATATATATATGCAGCCCTTGGGGGAGGTCGTGAGAGGGTTCGGGGTGCGATGTCACCAATATGCTGATGATACTCAGCTGTACCTCTCATTTTCAACTGACCCAGACCCTGCTGTCTCGTTGCTGTCCCAGTGTTTGGAGGCCATGGTGGAATGGATGTGGCAGAGCAGACTGAAGCTCAACCCCAATAAGATGGAGGTAATGTTGGTGGGCAGAGCGAGGGAGGTGGTGGCCTCCCTGATTGGGGTGGTTCGCCCTCCTATAGCTCAGCAGGTTCAGAGTCTGGGGGTGATATTGGATGCAGATCTTCACCTGGAGCGGCAGGTGGAGGAAGTCGCAAAGGCTGCCTTTCGCCAGCTGCATCTGGTGAGGAGGCTGTGTCCGTTCATCTCCGGCCGGGACCTGGCCTCCCTCATCCATGCCTTCATCACCTCGAGGCTAGACTACTGCAACGTGCTCTACGTGGGGCTTCTCTTGTTCCTGGTTCGGAGGCTGCAGCTAGTGCAGAATGCGGAAGCCCGTCTCCTTTTGGGGAAGGGTTGTCGGGAGCACATTACACCTGTGCTCCGGACTCTACACTGGTTGCCAATAGTGTGCCGACCTAGGGTCAAGGTTTTGGTGTTGATCTATAAGGCTCTTCATGGTCTGGCCCCTCATACCTCAGGGACCGCCTCACCCTCCATGCCCCAGAGTGGCTCCTTCGGTCTGCTGGGGGTGCCTTCCTGGAGGTCCTCCATGTAAAGCGGGGGCCACAATGAAGAGAACATTCTTGGTGGCCACGCCGTGCCTCTGGAACTCCCTGCCGGAGGAAGCGTGCCTGGCCCCAAGCCTTTTGACATTCCAGCGAAGTTGTAAAACCTGGCTGTTCGCCCAGGTCTTTGGGGAAGGGGGGTGGGTGGGTTAGAGGGTTTTATCTCCCCTACCCTATTTATTGTTTTAATGTTTTGATTGTCTCCTGGGGCCCTGTTTTAATATTTTGAATTTATATTTTGATGTATTTTAAATTGTTTATATATTTTTATGTTTTTATTGTTGGAAGCGGCCCTGAGCTGTTCTCAGGAGGGGCGGGGTATAAATTTAGAAATAAATAAATAAATAAAATTCTTGAACTCCAGCATCCTTGCAGTCATATATTTTTCCAGCGCCTTAATGTCGAAGAAAATCCTTCTTCGCTCTTCATGCAGTAAAGAGAATGTTGCTGGGTATCTAATTTGTGTTTTGTTGCCTTGCACATCAAACCTCTCTTGTATCTGATACCATTTCTTCCTTCTGGCAACTGTGGCAGGGGTCAGGTCTGGTTGTATAGTGATTTTGCGTGCTTCAAATTTCCGATCTTTGGATTTTCTGGCCTCCCAGAATATCTGTTCTTTATCCTGGTATTGTAAGCATCGGAAAATCAGTGCTCTGTGTGGATCCCCCTCCTTAGGCCTGGGCCGCAGGGTTCTGTGTGCCCTGTCCATTTCAATATCATGCAAATGTATGCACTGTGGAAAGAGGGTCTTGAGGATATTATTCACCAGATCCCTTCCCCCCTGGGCCTCCGTGACTTCAGGGATTCCTTGGATCCTTAAATTGTTCCTCCTTCCCCAATTCTCCAAATCCTCGATCTTGTGCTGTCCCCCCCTCACCTCTCCCCCCCTCCCCAGTGCCTTCTCAATTGCCTGGACCCTGTCCTCCCATTGCTGGCTCTGGCCTTCCATTTCCTCCATCCAGTTTTCTAAGTTGGTGACCCTTTCAGCAACTCTATCAATTTTTTTATTTAGAGTGTCCACCACACTGGTTACTTTTTGAATCCCATCATTTAAAATTTCCCATTGTTTTTTAGTGGCTTCATGTTGACATGTTATAGTGTTGGCCAGGCTAGGCAGTTGTTCAGCATTTTCTGGCTGCTCCCCTGGTCTTGATCGTGTTGCAGCTTTTGGGGGGGCAGGGGTACTCCACTTCAGATTCCTGCCCATGTGCAGTACCGGAGTGCAGTTTTAAAGGTTTTATTATGGCATTTGAGTCTGGGCCATCGGGAGCGTTTCGCCGGTGCGACTACTGCTTGCGCATGCCCAGTGGCACCGCCCCCCCCACCAGGTTTTATTTTTATTTTTATTTTTAATAAAATAAAACAAGCAACAACAACAACAAAAAACAACAAAAAATAGTAAAATCCTTTATGAAACCCCCTAAAAACAAATGGGGTTTTGGAAATGAAAACAAAAACAAATGCTCAAAGTTTCCCATGTCTCTGGAAAGTTGACTATAGCAGGGTGAGCTGGCCTTGCATGTGGTAATGGACTCAGTTCTCTGTTTGCTGGTCAGTTAAACCTCCTAGCTGAGGTGAATGAGGGGAGGCTGACGGTGGACAGCTGTGGCTGCTGAGAGGAGTGAGCTGACCAGTCAGGGATGAGAGCTCACAGTTCATGGAAAGGAGTCACCAGGGAGGTCTGGAGAGATTGCTGAAAGCAAGAAGTGCCTGAATTATGGAGAGATCTGTGAGAGGATCCCTGGATTATGGTTTTGTGTATGTGATTCTATAAAGGCAGAGTCCACTACAAGGAGAGAGTCTGGATGGAGTCTTGTAGAGAACAGGGGAGTGTTGCATGAGACTGAGAATAAATTGTATATTGCCTGTGAGAATGGTAAGTCTGCACCTTTTTCTTGGGGGAAACTGAGACACAGACCATGCAAAAGGTATGAGCATGGAGTGACTTTCCTACATTGACATATGATTGTCTAGAGAAGAGTTACCTACTTGGCCAAACTCATCCTGGATATAAGTGCGTGAATCTGCCCTGACATCACTGAAGTTCTGTCATCTCAATCAGGAGTGGATTTGGTGCCTTGGCCCCAATGACTTGGGCTATGCTGTGTATGTTCTGTTGGACCATAAGCATATGTCCCAACATTGAGTGGCTTTTAAAGAAGGACAAACCCTGCCTCCTTGTGCACTTAACATGCACACACATACCTTCCGTTATTCCAAGTGCATAAGGAGGGACTAATGCTCTCCTGCTTATCATTCCATTTAGAGCACTTTCAGAAGTGGCCACTCTTTCCTGGACTTCAAAAGTCGGTTTGGAAAACTCCCACAAGGGACTGATTTAGGCCCTTTTCACACAGACACTATAACACTGATAAAGTGGGTGTTACATTTTAGGCCTTTTTACATGGATGAAGGTGGATGGGGGATGGGTGTTTTTCCGTGGTGGGTGGAGGGGGGTGGGTGTCGGTTTACACAGAGGACTCAATGGGTGGAGATGGGTGTGCATCGGGTGGAGGTGGGTGTTGCATGGGAGAGCGCATGCACACTCACCCATCCTGCTCAGTGTTCACACGGGCGAACACAGAGAAGACACCCATCTCCCACCCACCGCCGGCCATATACACAGACAGCCCCCGCCCGAACACTGAGCAGGGAGTGGGGCATCCATGTAAAAATGGCCTTTATTATGCATGTTGCAGGGCTGCAGGTGTGTTCTATGGGTGCCCTGAAACATGTATAATAAAATGTAACACCCATTCTATCAGTGTTAGAGTGTCTATGTGAAAAGGGTCATAGATGCTCATCTCCCAACGGGACGTCACTTGGGCGCCATTGTAAACAGCGGCGCTGTGCAACTCCTGGATGTTTTGAGACCTGGATTTATGAGACCTCAGCTATTGGGGTTTTACAAATCCAGGGTTTGAAGTCTGGGAAAAAGCAGCCACATCTAAAAAAGCCCTTCCTTTCCTGCATATTTAAATGATGCTCTCAAGGGACTATGCATGCCCATCTCAGCTTCAGGTCTCATTAGAAAGTGGAGCATAAGCATGGTTTATTATTATTTATCTTTTCTATAGCACTTTCAGTGTTCTAAGTGTTTTACAATCCTTAGCTAGTTCAATCTCACTGTGAGATATGTTATTTATTTCAATTTTTCAATGGGTAAGTGAGGCTGAGAGAGAGTGACTCGTCTGAGGTCAGTCAGTGAGTACCTGGCTGAGACAAGATTTGAATCCTGATCTCGCAGGTCCAGGTCCAAGTCCATTACCTTATCCGCTTGGCTAGAAGAAAATATAATTTGACTGTCAAAAGGTCCCTCTCAAATGATTTGCTCACTCAGAGGAGGACAGGGTTCCCTTTCTCAGAAGAATGCTATTCTTCAGTTCACCTCCATTTTGTGGATTTCTGCTCGGATACCTAAAAAGTACTCTGCACCTAACAAGCAATTTCTGTTTCACTACTTCTGTCAGTGCCTGTCTCTCCTTATTGTGCAGAGGGGGATTGGGGAAACTGGACTAGAGTTTATTCCTGCATAAACACTTTTTATAAAGCATAAAATTATTGTATATTTTAAATGTTGGAAGCCGCCCCGAGCTGCATGGCAGGAGGGGCGGGGTAGAAATCTATAAAATAAAATAAATAAAAATTGTTCTACTGAGTACAGCAGACAGAGGGTATGGAGAAAAATGGACACCCCCATTGAATTTGGGGTGCCTGAATTGACGTGGTTGTGTTCAGGCACCAATTGGTGCCCCAAAGCAGCCCAATGGGCTACCCGCTCACTCCTGGGGTTGATTAACTCTCTTGACTGCACTGCTGCTCCCACTGCTCCTTCCAGCCCAACCCACTGCCCAGCTGAAAGTCAGGAGGCACACCACAGACACATAGTGGGGGTGCATGCGGGACCAGAGGAACAGCAGAAGCAGTGGCACAGCTGGTTAGGTGAGTCAGCCTGGGGAGTGCACGAGGGCAGGAGGTCCCTGGGGCATCCTGGAAAGACCTGTATTTTTGGGCATCCAGGCATCTGATGGGTGCTGGGTAAACCTGCTGGGTGCCCGCTGGGAGTGCCCCAAAATGCAGGTATTACCCATGGGTGGCAAATGTGCTACCCACTGCAGCCCCACTACTGAGATTTGACAGGAAGTTAAATCAAGTTCCACCTTGACATTCAGGAGAGAACCCAGACACAGAATCTGATCTTACCCTCAGCAGCTTTATATTAGCCTTGTACCATGATCCCACTGAGTTACAACATTGCAGACAGTGTCTGAAAAAGCCTCTTTGCCCTTCTATTCTCTGGCCTCATTGGATAAAAACAAACATGCAGCTGTTTGGGACGCAATCAAATGTTTCCATAGTCTGACCCAACCAGGGAGGTGTGTGCGGAGCCACATGCAGCCAGATGGCTCTGCCCCTGTAGTGTGGCCACAGAAACCCCCCATGCTGGGCTGGGTGGGTGTGAAAATAGATGTGCCCACCTGGTTTGCTCAGGTCTGGCCCACTAGGGCAGCTCGCAGGGCCAGATTGTGGGCCTGAAATGAACTAGGAAATGAACCATGTTTCTGGCCCAGCTGCCAACTCTGCTGGGGTCTGAACTGGGCCTGTGCTGACCCAGGCAGGCCAGAACTGGGCAAACCGGGTCCATGTCACATTGGTTAACACCCATTGTCTCTGCAGAATCAAGGCAAAGGGCTAAAGTTCTCATTGTTATACAGGGGGACAGATAACTCCACTTTTCTTTCTCTTCCTCCCTCATTCATACTTTTAATTGCCCAGCCTCTCTACTTCCACACAAGCCAGCTGGGAGAGCTTTGCAGTGTTTAGCCCTTAAGCCTGACCTTGCATCGCTGCAAAGACCAAAGGAGAGGAAAGAGGTTTATCTGGATTTAATTGGGGACGTCTTTGCCTATCAGCTCCTTCCGGCTGGTCACTTGGGGGGGGGGAGATGAGTGTTCAGCTGGGGCCCCTGATAGCTGGTCAGGATTGGAGGGATGGAAGGAAGGGGAGAGCAGCATGTCGGAGCCATGCAGCTGTCAGGATGGTTTACCCAGAAGACAGGAGATGGTGCCTACAGGAAACCAAGATGGTTCCCACCTGTCCTGAGCTAATGAGGATGTTTCTGATGTCAATAAATGTTTCCTGACCACAGCAAAAGGGCAGGAATCCTAGTGCTTGCTCATCATGAACAAGAGAGGAGTGTGCCACAAGGGACATCAACACAGGGAGGGAAGCGGGGGGGAAGCAGGGGTTGAGGAAGAGCAGAGAAAAGAACATGAGGGAGAGTGAAAGGTGTATGGTCATGGGCAGTCTGGAGTGCATCAGGACCATAGCACAGTGCTAAGCAGCCAAGAAAGGGTGAAGCATCAGAAACCAGGCCAGGAGGCCAGAACTGGTAGATGAGATGTGGAAACAAGCTAGATAGATGATTCCAGAGTACAGTGTAAAGCAATAAGTCTGGAAGGTCAATCCAAGCAAAGCTGGAACAAGTAATGGGGTGCAGGCCGGAGCTGTGGGTAAAGGAAAGAAGCAATGGCTGAAAGGTAGACCAGAACTGGAGGCTCAGGGAGGGGAAAGTCAGGCAACAGGAAAGGAAGGTAGTATCAGAGAGCACAAGCAAGTAAAGAACCAAGGTAGTCATGCAAGACGTAGGCCACAGAAATTGTTCTGTTAAACTTCCCATCCCTGTCAGTTGCCCTGTTATACCTAAGAATGTCCAATTGAGTGAATAAGGGTCCCAAAATACATTGCTGTAAGAAGTCCATTCCAGCATCTCATCTAAAGTCCAGTAGTTGCAATGCAGAATAGACTGCAATCTGACAGCCTAGAAGATACTGGTTCAAAGCTGGCAAGGTCTGAGAAGAGGAAATAAGGAAGGGGAAAATGAAGAGCAAAGACAGTAAGAGAGAGCAAGAGCAAATGGCTTCTTGCCTTGCAGCAAAGCACCTCAGCTAGTGAAGCCTGGTTTCTCATGGGCTTATGTTTGACTTGTTAACTGCATTTATACATTGATGATTTTTCTTGTGGCTTCTTTTATGTCATGGAAAATTTAATGGATTCCAGAGAGACTACTGACTTTATTGACCTGATCAGCAGAAACAATAATACTGTTACATAATGAGTAGTACCTATTTATCTTGGTGCCTTCTGCCAAATGAGACTGACATAGGTGTGATGAATTCAAAGTATCTGGCGTGGGAGGAGCAGCACTCCATATAAGTTAATGGGATTTTGAATGCTGCAAAAGGGTTAATAGCTCCACTCCGGGGGCACATATTCAGTTTGAGGGTCTTGCTTATCATTGGTCCCTTTGCCAATTGTGTTTGAAATTAGCCTGCAGAATCAAAAAAATATTAAGCAGGGGCACCAACACTCTTGGGTACCTGTACTGCTGCTCTTGCCAGAAATGGCTGCCTGGGGACGTATCTATGTGGCTCCCACAGGAGTGGGAGAAGACAAATCACAATTTCAGCCTCTGGAGCATCATGGGGTCTGTGGGAGCAGGGGAGGGAGCATGCCCTATGCCACTACTGCTGCTGCCCAAACCTACCAGACCATGAGGGACAAGAGCTCTGATTGGAGGTGAGGGAGTTCTGGGATCAGGGGAAGCTGCAATCGATGTAATGCATCTTGTGGCTCTTGGTGATATGAAAATTTTAGTACATGGCTCTCGAACTTGGGAACTCTGCCTACCTTCCATAGCATGCCACTGCCAGTTGCTCCATGGGTGGAGATGGGTGTTGGCCGGGAGCAAACACTCACCAACACTCACGAAAAGTGGTGTTTACACAGATGTCCCCACCCATCTCCACCGGGGGAAATGCTCCACACCCACCGGCCAACACCCATCTCCACCCAGAGGAACTGGGTGTGGAACATGGGCCCTGTGCATCATGTGTGCACAGGGCCCATGGTAATTGGCTGCAGTGGTGCCCTGCAACATGTATAATAAAATGTAACACCCATTTTATGGGTGTTAGAGCGTCTGTGTAAAAAGGGCCCATATAAAAACAGCCTATCTGAAAAATCAACCCTATATTGTGCGTGTGTTTCCTAAAAATCAGGCTTTCCCTAGCTCCTCACCCCCACAGACTGCTCACTGATGCTCCTTCTACCGTCTTTTTATTTGGGGTTCCCTCCTCCCCTGTAACTAAGCTAAGTACATAAACCTGCGACTTCTGTACTCCGTGAATGACCCCTGTCTCTCTCTATGTTTCCCTCTCCCTTGTCCATTCTAGACTGTAAGTGCCTGGGGACAGGGATCTCTCTCAAATTTAATGATAGTTCCGTGTCAAGGACATTGCTGGTGCTATATAAATAAACACAATAATAATCATAATAATAATCTTAATAAATAATTCTCATGCCTCCACCTTTTGGTCTGCCTTCTAAGCTGAACAATTCTAGTCTTTTGGATCTCTTCATATGAGTTCAGTTTTTCCATGCTCTCAAGCAATCTTATTTTCCTTTTCTGACCCTTCAGTTTCTGTCATGTCCTTTCTGAGACAGGGTGCCCTGTAGATGAGGGAGACACTAATTAATCTACTGTCATTATATTGTTGTTGTTTTTTATATTAGTCTCCATCTTGTGCATTTGAAATCCTAATATTCTGTGCTTTCCATTCTCTTTTCACATCACTTTCTCCATCTCTAGAAAATGCTTTACCCAAGGTATTCATTCCCTAGTCCTTTCACCTTACAGTATGTACTTTGAGAAGTTCCCACTCACCACTCTATGCACAGGTATCCTGTGGAACTTATTGCCATGGGATCTTGGGAAACCAAAAGTGAAGTTGTCGACGCACCCCTAGAAATAAGACAGGACACCATTGTATGGATTTAACATGGCCACACCCTTTATTGATCCAAATACATCTAATTGAATAGGTGAGGGGGTGACATCGCCTATTGTGATTCAGGGTCCAGTATCGCACAGTAACTTCTATCATAACTTTAAACACCAGGGAGGTCTCGATGTACCCTCGATAACCTCCCTGCAACAATAATGTCTCCCCATCGTCTTGCGCTTATCGCGTGGCCAAAGGGGACTTAGTCCTTTTGGACTATGAGTAAGGCTTAGGGTGCCTGCCAGTGGGGGCCATACAATGCCCTACCACCATTCCTGGTCACCCCTTCTGAGGGAAAGCGACGCTACGCATGCCATACCCTGCAATTATGTTTAACGTGCCTTCCCCATCTCTTAAGGAGATTACTCCTATGGTCACTTACCCTAACAGAACCAATACTGGACCCCCGCCACTCAGGAACCACTGATACACTTGGATGGGTCAAGACCCCACACCTATCGTAAACAACTTAGCAACTTATTCTGCAAAATTCTCAGGTACACCTCATTACCAGCCGAGGACAGGTGTGCACCATCTGGCCTAAATAATTCAAGTTCCCTGTGCGTAATGCTAGTATGCCTAATTGTCTCTTCCCAAATCCCACCTAACCATTTCCTAGCCTCCCTATTAATTGACTTCCTTGTTCTATCAATCTTCTTTTGTGGTACCCCTTGTCCCCAACTAACCCTTTTGACTAACTCTGTCCATATCAACCTTACTCCTGGGAATGTTCTTTTTACCTCCCACAAATCACTTTTTATGTTCTTTACTAACTGTACCGCTTTTAACATTGGTAAATCATTTCCCCCTAGATGTATAATCAAAATATCGGGTCTGCTGGTCCGTGCCTGATGAGTGAGATCCATGAGCAATTGATGCCACCACATCCCACTCCTTCCCTTCCATTCAATCTCTGATATGACAGACAGTACCAGCTGGGATCCCCATCTGGTGTTCTTTGCTGCTGTGGCTGCCCAACGGATGAAACTATGCCCACAGATCCAAATCTTCACTCTCTTTCGCCTGATGTGATCTGCCAACGTAACAATGATACAGAGATTAATACTTGTTGGACATACAGTCCCCTTGCACGTACACACGGTAAGGGTGTGACCACCAATGGCCAATAGCTTGAATATCCCTTCCCGGCATGCCCATGTTGGCTGCAAACGTGGCTGCCCCTATTCTAAATGAATGATATCCATAGTCCCCTGATGGTATTCTCAGCCGCGACAGGACGAACCATAATACTGCCATGAACTGGCGCCTGGTGGCCGGTAACCCGTTCCCATGGCAAAAGAATGTTCCGAGGATCTACGGTCGTATTTTTAAATATTCCTGTACTGCTAGGACAGGGCATAATTTATCGTCTCCTGCCCTAGTTAACCTCACTGTCTTCCCCCTTCCCCTCTGATCTGTTTTTGACCTCCGTATCCACATGACAAGTTCTTGCGTGCCTAAGTGAACATCCTCCACTGCTAATGCCCTGCCTGGCCTATCCCTGACTGACTCTACTACTAGCTCACATACCTAAATGCCCCCCAAAATGCTAATTTGAACTGTGATACAAACATACATGCTTCGAACTCGTTATAACAAATGTGGTGTAGCACACCAACAATGCTAACTAATGGGGCGGGGGGGGGCTAATGGGTAGCCTGCCATCTGGATTGGGTGGCTGTTCTCGCGTCCATGATTCTAATAATCTGTGGGCGAAAAAAACCTCTATCTGGTGCCTGCTGCCCTGCCAGTTGGCTCATAAAGCCTAAGGCGGACAATTTCCCAGCAATGGTACGTGGAGCCAACCCTTCCCTTCTCAAGGCCATAGCAAACTGTAACACCTGCGCCTTGTGGATCAGGAAACCCAGGGTCCATCCCTGCTGGACACAGAAGCACTGAAATGCTTGGAACACACTGGTGTAAGCTGCTCTAGTTCGTACAGCCAAAGAGCCCTGTACTGCGGAGCAGAGCTCTACAATCCAAGGTTCCACATTGCCACAGGCATGGGTTCTGAACTCCAGGTGGCCTGAGGTGCCAGTAAATGAAAACGCTCTATCTGGAATTGAGAAAGAGTGTCCGCAATCTCATTCTCGAGTCCAGGCACATGTTTGGCATGAAATAAGATGTTATGCCGCAGGCAGGTGTCAACCAAAACCCGCACAAGCCCCATAACTCGCTGCAAACATGATGAGAGCGTGTTGATGATATGAACCACTTCCTGGTCATCGCACCAGAACAGGACCGCTCTATCTGCAAACTGATCATGTCTCAATTCTACTGCCACCACAATAGGGAATAGCTCAAGGAATGTGAGGTCCCTTGTGATATCCCCGGCAATCCATTCCTGGGGCCAACCAGCTGCACACCACTTTGAAGTATACCCCAAATCCCAGAAAGCCTGCTGCATCTGAATGAACCTGCAACTCGGCTTTGAGCAAAAGCTGCTCTCTCCATACACTAATCCCATTAAATTCCTCCAAAAACGTAAGCCACACCCCCAGGTCTTCCCTCATGTCCTTGTTCACTCTTTTGTGGTAATGGGGCAGTGGTTCCCCAGCAAACTTCTTATACAACCGGGACATGAATGCCCTACCTGGCGCTATGACTCTGCATGCAAAATTCAAACTCCCTACCAGTGACTGGAGCTGTCTGACCATGACCTTCTCCAAGGCCATGCACTCTTTCAGCTTGAGGATCAATGCCTCAATCTTGTCCACGGGTAAACGAGGCACCCCAGCCATGGTATCGAGTTCTATGCCTAGGTATGTGAGAACTGTGCTAGGTCCCTCCATTTTTTCCTCTGCCAATGGGATGCCCAAGTGCCCTGTCACCTTTTGGAAAGTGTCAACCAATTTTGTGCACTCATTCATGCTGGCTCACCCAACAAAGAGGAAGTCATCAAGATATTTTGTGATGCCACCCTCTCCCACCGCTCGCTGGACCACCCATTCAATAAGAGAGCTAAAGTGCTCAAAGACTGAGCATGAAATGGAGCATCCCATTGGCATAGCTTTGTCATAATAGAATCCCTTCTGAAAATGAAAACCCAAAAGTGGGAAACTGTTCGGGTGCACAGGCAAAAGGCAGAAGGTGGACTTCACGTCATACTTTGCCAATAATGCCCCCCTCCAAAACTTCCTTAGCAAGCCACCGTCGCATCGAAGAATGCGTAGTGGACAGTCGTAAGGTCCCTGGGGATGCTATCATTTACAGAGTGACCCCGCGGGAAGGACAAAAGATGGATCAAACGAAACTGCCCGGGGGTCTTTTTTGGCACTACGCCCAATGGAGGAAAGACCATGTCGAGCAGAGGTGGGGTGGCAAATGGCCCTGCTATTCTCCCCTCCAAGACCTCCTTCTGGATCTTTTGTGCTACCATGTCTTCCATTCCCACTACTGACCTCAAGTTGGGAGCAATTCTGTCCCGCTGTACATCACCTGCTGGTATCCGGAATCCTTCTTGAAACCCTTTTACCACATATTCCACCTCTATCTTATTGGGATGCGCTCGCAGGGCCGTTGCTAACCTCTCTACCTTAATTGGGGTTGGGGCTCTTTCCAGCCACCCCTGCCCCTCCACCTCCTTGAGTTCCTGCACTGACCCCTCCCTTTGCCCTAAAACTGGGTTTGGGTCTGGGGCAAGAAGTCGATGCGTGAAATCCCTGCAGGAGGAGCAGGTGTGCCTTAACCTGCATGATGGACAGGAACATCTGCCCGCATGGGAAAACTCCCAGCATTGCCCAATGTTTCCCACTGCGTTCTGCTTCCCCCAGGCCCTATTTGGGTCATTAACTGTGGCCACCACCCCCCTTTTACTAAGAGGTGTCTGCTGTCCGTTCTGGGGACTCCTGTGGCATCGCTCATGCAATTTAACCAAAGGTCATGAGCATGAGTGTCCCACCTCAGTCCTGGGGTGAATGAAGCCCGATGCTGAAAAGCCTCATCATACCTGAACCAGGCCCCGGAGAGCAGGGGGATGGGGCAGTCTCATAGGCCCTACGAATTATCTCCCCATATTTAAGTAAAACCACCCCTCTTTCCGTGAACATTTCCAATTGTACCCCATGGTAAATTGCCACTTCACTTACTTCAAGATGGGCCTCACTCCCAGCCCTCCTGGCTGTCCTGGGCCTGGGGCTGCACTTCCTGGTGCGCCCTATACTGCTGCTCTTCTCTGGGTCTTTGGGCCGAAACGCGCTCTCCGGGAGGTGTGCGAGGCCGCTGCTGCTCCATTCTC
Organism: Sphenodon punctatus; assembly: GCA_003113815.1. NCBI lineage: Eukaryota > Metazoa > Chordata > Lepidosauria > Sphenodontia > Sphenodontidae > Sphenodon > Sphenodon punctatus. The sequence goes on from QEPC01008723.1 coordinate 1,132,607, forward strand.
TGCTCGTCCAGGACTGAGCAGGGAACGCATTCAAGGTGCTGCTGTTCACCTCATGTGGAACTAGCAGCCAATCAGGGCTCAGTAAATTCGCGGGCTCGGCTTGGGTTGCCGGGCAACCCTTGCCAACCGCTCTAGCGGCGCCACAACTCCTGCGCTGCTGACTATCCCCCTGTGTTCTGCCTATTTCCTGAGAGGGCTGTGGGTCACGACAACCGCCCCACTGCTGCTTAGCCGGCGGAGGGCAAGTAGCTTCAAGTAAAGATTGGATATGTTCATGGAGGATAGGTCCATCAATAGCTATTAGCCAAGTTGGTCCAAGGATGAGGCCTCTGACTGACCGGTGGAAGTGAACAACAGGTCACGGATTACGCCATTTATGACCCATCTATTTCCTCTGAAGCAAATGGTTATAGACATTCCGGGAGTCAGAATACTGGACTAGGTGGCCCACTGCTCTGATCCAGTATTGCAGTTTGTATGCATCTGTAGAAAGCAGCACAGTGGCAAGCATATGTGCACTTCTGTAATCTCCCAGATCCCTTCTCCTCTGTCATTACTGGTACTTGAACCAGCAGCTCTGCTCTCTCAGACCTGCCAGCTGACTCTACAGTAACATTGCAGCACTATGACATGTGACGTTTTACTCCCCTACAGGCTTCCTGCTTGTTGTAGTCATGCCTCTGCTGGCTCTGGATTGGCTCCTGACTGTTTGTAAGACCACTCAGACCACTTTTAGACAAGCAGCAGGACTTACCAACTTGCCAAATACCTCTATATTGAGGTATTTAATCCACGGTATTAAATAATTTGAAAGGTCATGTGATGTCATCCTGTGTGCGCGCACTACTTGTCTAAAAGCGGCCTAACTGGTAATTACCAACAGCCTCCAGTCATAGGCAAATGTTGTCCTTCCTCCCCCCCTCCCTCTGAATCCACAGACAGGAGCAAAGATGCCAAGAAGGATAAAACAATTTTGCTGCAGGGATGTAGCTATGTTGAAATGGGCCCTGGTGCAGAAGAGAGAATCCCCAAGCAGCAGAGAATGCAGCTGCACCAGCGAGGGTAGCTCCCCTGGGTTCATGAACCCCAGTGTAGCTGCACCCCCTGCCCCTATTATAGCTGTACCCTTTCTTGTCTGTGGTCAGATATGCATTCTGTAGAAGCCAGAGGAATAAAAATGATGCATCCTTCCTAACCCATAAGTAGCCACACCTAACCCACTAGGCTACAGTATCTCCTCAGCATGTCCTTCTGCTCTCTCAGGTAACCTGAATTCTGCAGTTCACAACAGGAATACTGGAAGTGTCCCACAGACACCTGATTACCAGTACAATCCTCTAGCTGATTAGTGACCATGCAAGTACTATTGAAATGAATGGGACTCTGGCTGGTCCTAAGGCCTAGTGCTCCTGCTGCTGCTAAATGTCTAGAGGATCGTTCCATAGATGAAGTTTCTTGCAGAGCTTTTTCAGATCTAGGCCATGATCTCCAAACCACTTACTCCATATTAGTTCCCTTTTAAGCCCCACAGGCTTCTCCAGAGTAAGTGGTTTCTGGATTGCGGCCCTGGCTTGGATAAAATAAGGGCATCCAAAATACCTGGTTGAATGGAACGTTTCAACCTTCTGAGGTTCTCCTCAGAAAAAAAGAAAGTGAAAAAAGAAAACTCACAATTCACAAACATTTCTGCCAACAAACTTATTGGATTTGGTTCAGTCTGATTCGTGAGGGGTTGTACAATGGCCAAGGGTTTGGTATTAATGGGCATATCTCCTGTGACATTCTCCATTCACACTCCTGTGACCAAGGACTCAGTCCAGAAAAGTCACAGGCCACACTAATGGGTCACTATGATCCTTGGTTATGCGTGACAACTTCACACCCTTGTACACTACTAAAATTAGGGTGAAACCTGAGTGTGGATGAGTGCCAAATAAAGATCCTAAATGGGCAATCTGTGTTTTCTCATATTAAAGAATCAACGTGTCTCCTACAAATTCAAAGACAATTAGACAGTGAATAAAGATTTTCCCTGGATTTCACCCAGCCATATCTCCAGATTGAAGGTGGAGCCTGGGACATGTGAGAGACAGAGCAACAAGTCATGGAAGCATGTTGGGGAAGTTAGATACACTCAGACTGAGAGTTTCAGAGATTTCTATAAAACTTCAGATTAAGAGGCCGGGTCTTTCTCTCCTCTCGCCCACTGTTCCCTCCATCTCCTATATTTGAAGAAGTGTGTGTTGATGTAAGCAGACAAGGCAGGGAGTCAATAAAGAGGGTATCAGAGAGCTTGGGAGGAGACTGCCTGCAGCAGCAGAGAAGACACAATTACTGCCACAACTGTCCAACCAACCGCAGCTCGGAGACTCCACTTAATGTAATTGAGTGTGAAGGCAGGCTGGAGACACTGGACCCACTCCTCCCTCCCCCCTCCCATAATAGAGACACTATTGGCTGCTAATTGGCGCCAGTGGGCTGGTGCTAATTGTACTAATGCTCTTGGTCTGACAGAGGAGGCCCATGAAGGAGGAAGGGGTGCGCTGGGGAAAGAAGAGAAGCAGGAGGGAGGGAGAAGAGAGAGGGAAGGATCATCAAAGGGAGAGCCAGGCTTTAATTTCTTATCAAATATTTAAGTGAGGGAGGGGAGGATCTGGGAACATTCTTTGTGGTAACCCACAAAAGGCCTTGGAGATTAGCATCCCCCCCCCCCAAGTGGGTTACCAAGAGTGCTGTGTGTGCTCTCAGCTTTGTGTAATTAATTGTGTGAATTGCTAATGATCCTCTATTCCTCCTCTCCCCCTACCCCCACTCTGGTTTTTACTCTTGCTGCTGCTGCTGCTTCTCAACTCTATTTATTTCCAAACACCTCATTCACAAGACACTCTTTCTACCTTGGGAACTCAACACTTATCCCATAATCTGTGTTTGCCCTCTCATGTAGCAATGCATTCTCATTAGGGTTGTGTATTTGGGATTTGGTAAAACACAAATCTGACCCCATACACAGACCTCCTGCTCCTTTTCCAGCATTTCAAATACCCCTAGAATCAGGTGGCAGGCAACAAGGGATTATCAAAGAGTACAGAAAATGGTAAGGAGTTAACACAACACTCGAAATGGGCTATTGTGGCACTAACCAATCGAAATGTCTAAATGAGCCCTGAGATCCATCATCTCTAGCACTGACTCCCCAGTCTGAGGAGTCTGTTTGTGCTAGGCAGAGTGAGCTGATCCACCCCAGGCTGCAGGATTGCTTCTATTCTTCCCTGAAGAAGAGGTCTGTGTAGCTGGAAGCTGGCACACTCACTCACCCACATGGAGTGTCAGGCCCAAGGATCCTGTGGCAGGAGGAAAGAACTGTTCTGTCTCTTGCCTCTTGTATTTGGAGTAAACATGGCAAACACAGACTAAATAGGCTTGTACATAAATCCTAGGTTGGGGGGATTGGGAGATATTGACAAACTGAGGACTGACACACACACCCAGCAGCAGAACTGGAGCCTGGCAGCAGCAAGAAAGGGCAGTAGTTAAGAAAGGGGAACGACCCCCGCTTTGGGGAGGGGAGGGAAGGGTGCAGAGATCAAGAATTGGGCTTCCAGGTCTGAGGGTGCAGGTCCTCCCTTAGCAAAATTTGGTATGGACTCTATTCGTATCCAGTTTGTGCTTGTTTAGGTGTTGCATATAGAGAATTTCAGGGAGAGGATTGTTCTGAGGAGCTTACAATCTAAACCAGGGAATCCTCCCCCTGAGACCACTTTGAAAATTAGTACAGACTCTGAGATCTGCATAGAAGTTGTTGGCAGAGGTGCTTAGGGGTGCACTCGGGAAGAGGAGGGTCCAGATCATGAATCTGTACCATAGATCTGTCTCTTCATTTCTGCTTCCTTATCTTTCATTGTTTGGGGGTAGGAACTAGATCTAGCAGCCAGATCCAGGAACTGGAAATGGAACAAATAAAAACTAGCCATGGGCCACATTTGGCCCCTAGGCCTGACGTTTCCCACCCGTGATCAAAACAGACAAGATGGACCAAGGTTAGTGCCATCATGCATCTTATTCTGATGGGAGCTGGGCAAAAAGTGATCAAGTGATTATCTCAAAATCACATTAACAAAAACTTGAACTCAAACCCCAAAGCCAGTAGCTTACCTTGAGGGCCATGCTCCCTGCAACTGGTTCATTAGATTCAGGAAAAATATATATTCAAACTGATGCTTTCCCTTGCTTCACTGAGCAACAGAAACTGCCCAACCACACTTTTTTTTGCAGCTCATCAGAATTCTGTTAGTGACATAAAGTAAGAGTCTTCCTGCTCTTCTGCACATTGACACAGATTCAGAAAAGACCGTAAGCAAGCACTTAACCTAACAAACACATCTCCAAGGTCACAGCCCGGACTAGAATCTACGTGATTGGGTCATAGCGAGCTGCTCCAGGATGCAGTACTGGCCACATGATTATTATTGTTATTCACTACTTTATTATTGAGGCTAGGGTTCATATTAAGGATTGGGACCCCTATGCATTAGCCAGTGGGCAAATGCATAACAAGATGTTGCTTTTCCTCGTGTCATGTGAGCAGACACTGCCAGTTGTTGACCCGGGTCATGTTGGCGGCTAGACCAGGGTAGAGTCTGCCTGATTGGCCCAAAGCAGGCCCTCCTGGGACTGCACTCATGTTCCTGAGCTGGCGTGCCAGCCCTGGATGGGCCTGCCATGACAGGTAGCCATGGCTGGCTGTCATTGGCCACCATGGCTGCCCATCATGGCAGGGTGTGTGTGTGCTGGACACAGCATGGAGGCGGGGACAGCTGGCCACACATTCGCTGTCCTCCTCCACCCCAGGCTTTGCGGCTAACAGCTCAGCTGGGCACATGTTTGTTTTGTGCCCCGGCACGTGTTACACTGTGTCCGCCTGGGCTGCCTGTCCCGGGTCAGCCTGGGACATGGCAGCCCAGGGTAATTTCTGTTTTTACCCAAAATATGTGTAAATACTTTGCTGCCTGGGGTCTTAAATTTAAATATCACCTGGGGAGGAATTGTGGTCCTGAGCATTATATCTGCCCACAGTAGATGGTTGATTCAGGAAATTTGGGAAGACTGAGTTTATGTGATGGTTTAGCGTGGCCTGAGTAGGAATCTATACACCATCAAAAACCACATCTCCCTCACATGAACAAACAGTGAAATCATATGAAATGTCTGTTTTGAGGGGTCCATCCGTGTGTTCAGCCAGCCAGCCAAATTATGGCTTTCTATGGCAACACTGACTTCCCCTGAGCAGTTCCCCTTGGTGAGAAGCATGGTTGGTAGGGAAGGGATGTTTTAACTAGAGGTGTACACCAGGTGCCCATGTTGTTTTCATTGTTTTTTTTTGTTATTTAAATCTGTCATTTTTGTTATCATAAATATCAAATTTTCATTTTCATTTTTTCTTTTGCTTTCCATTGGTTTCAATGTAAAACACATTTTCTTCTGTAACTTTTTTTTTTTTGCTATATATTGACTGAAACATGGGGTGTATATACCTCCAATGGAAGGCATTATGTGTACCAAATTTCAAAACAATTGAATAAAGAAATCCAATTTTAGAAGCAGTTGAATTATTTTATTTTGCAAAGATCTTCATAAACATTTTTAGGTGTAACTTCTTTGCCTCACATTTAATATAGATAACACTTGGGAAGTTTATATCCCTTCCCATATTTACTATCTCTGACAAATTTCAGAAGGATTGGATAAAGGGTCCTGGTGGTATAAACAATTAACATATAAATATATATCTGGCTGTAACATCTTTTTAGTTCAACCATTGTACATGAAATTTGGCATGGTTGTATATCACACTTTCATGAATATCTTTGACAAATATAAGAAAGATGTGATAAGGGGTTCCAATTTTATATGCCTGCATATCATATGCAGAGAAGGCACCTATGTCAGGGATTCTCTTACTTGTCACTGTGGTATAAGATCAGTTTGTTATGCCAATTGGCCAGCAGAAATGTCAGCCAAATATCCCCATTTTGTGCTTTGAAAATCCCAATATCTCTCCCCACTTTTTACTGGGAAATCGGAAGCCTCTGTTTAGGAAAGAGTCAATAGAGATTCTCTTATATCCTCTGTCACAATGTGCAGGATGTGTTTTGTGATGATAATTGTTGAGCCTGGATGTGTAAACTATGTTTCCTGATTTCTGGGATGCTATCCCCAAAGTCCTAGTTATGTCCCTTATGTTCACCTCAGGGCTGCCCCCTATGCCCACCTTGAAGTCAATACCAATTGGTCCTGTAAAGCTAGAAGCATGCATTAATTGGCCAGTGAATGTGTCTGACAGTATTTTGGGTTGCTCCACATCCTGCCTCCTACAGTCTCTCTCCCCCTGCCATGCAGGGTGCCTGCCTCTGACTGGCACTGCATGTGCTACTATTTATCTGAAAAATGGTCTTCAAGGGGACAACTTCAATTGCTTATAAAATTGACTTCCTTTTAGGGATGGGCGAACAGATCGCGGTTTGGGTTCGGCCATTCAGTTTGTCTGCGTTTGGTTCGTCCGTTCGGTTTGTTCGTTCGGTTCGGATTTGTTCGGTTCGTTCGTTCGGTTTGTTCGCCGAGTTCGGGTTCGGATGTTCAGTTCGTTCGTCTGAACAGGATGTTCGGTTAGGCCATTCAGCTGTTCAGTTAGGCCATTCAGCTGTTCGGTTCGGCTGTTCGGCTGTTCCGTTCGGCCGTTCGGGAAGTGTTGTTATGGGTTTTTTTTTGTTTTTTATATGTTTTTTTGGTTTTTTATTGGGTTTTCTTTTGTTCTTCATTTGTTTTTTTGGTTTTTATATGGGTTTTTCTTATTTTTTTAAATCTAATATTATATATATATCTGTCTACACTAAATCTAACTGCTATTAACTATTCTAAATGCTATGAAGTAAATGGATTATCTAATAAGTACACAGACCTACTCCTACAAACACTAAAACTAAATCACTAACGCTATCTCTATCACTAAGGTAACTCCTACAACTGTCTTCATCTATCTATCTATCCCCCCCATCCCATATCCATATCCATATATATATATGTATCCATATATATATATGTATATGGATATATATGGATATATATACATCCATATATCCATATATATGGATATATATATGGATATATATGGATATATATACATCCCATATATATGGGATGGGGGGGAATCACAAATAGAAGAGGAGTCTGTAGTGAAATACATACATTACATACTCAATGAGTCTGTACAGTGCATAACACAAGGTTTCAGTTTATGGTTTAAGTTTCATTTCATTACAAAAGTGAAATGAAACTTAAAGCAATCTAAAAATCCTACTCAACACCTGCTGTTCAGGAACAGTGACTAGCTCAGAAGGTGTTGGGAAGTGGGGAGGCAGATAATTAGTTTTGTTTCTTGCAAGCCTCTCCACCCCTTGTGCCTGGAAGTCTGCTCCTCAGTGACTGACACCTCCCTGTAATGTTTGACCTTCCAGTGAACCTTGTTTGCCACCCGAACTCATTCGAAAGCGATCCGAACTGACCGAACTGTTCGGCTGTTCGGTGTTCAGTTTGTTCGGTATGTTCACGTTCGGGTTCGGGTTCGAGTTCGGTCGTCCGAACAGTTCAAGTTCAGGCCGAACTCCGAACTTCCGAACCACGTTCTCCCATCCCTACTTCCTTTATCAAATTGTCCTGTAGTTTGGCAGAGATAACAGGAAAGGTATGTGATACATTCCTGCCAAATGTCTTGTAAACAGGATGGAACAGACAAATGTTACAGCTAGAAATGCATTTTCAAGTTAATGTCTTATACCATCAGGACCCTTTATCCAATATTTCTGAAAATTGGCAGAACTGTTAAAGGTTTATAGGGACATAATATTCACAGGTTTCATGCAAATTGAATGGAAGATAAAGAAGTTGTAGCCATGAATGTGTATGGAGCTTTTCTTAAAATCACAAATTTCAATTGCTTCTACAATTGGTTCCTTTTATCTAATCATTTTGAATTTGGAACACTTAGTGCCCTCCATTAGTGGTAAAATCTCCCCAAGTTTCATCAGAATTGAATAAGAAACAGAAAAGTTAGAGCCAGAAATACACTTTTAAGTTTTTTCCCTTTATTTCAAAAACAAAATGTCATTTTCATTTCTATTTTCATTATTATTATTTGTGATTTTTGTTATTGCAATAACGATAATAAAAATGATAATTTTCTTTATCGTTATTGTAATAACAAAAATGACATGCACACCTCTAGTTGTAGCACTTGATCATGTTGAGACTGATTTTTGTTGTTGCTGTATGGTGCATTAGATCCTCTCCTCACATGTTCAGATAGTATAGTGTCCCATAATCAGAGCACCTAAGACCTGATCCAAAGCCAGGGGGAGTCTTATTGAAGCGGGAACCTGTACCCCCTCCTCATGTTTGTTCCAATTGATTATTTCGTTAAAGAAGCATCTGATACCCCTCTGTCAGCTGAGAGTTTCCCTCAGTTTTAGGGGATTTTGCATACATTCCACATGCATTAATGCTGTGAAAGGTATATGTAACACAAGAGTGAATTAGGGCATCAGCAAATTCTATAGGCTTCAACTGCAGAACATTTTAAAGTCTCTCCCCAGCCACACAACAAAAACAAATTGTTCGTGAATGTATTGCTGTTGAAAGGAGTTGTATTGCTCCAGACATTCTAATCATCTCTTCATGGCATGGATAGCAGCAAGAAAAACCTCTCCTTGCTTTAGCTAGTGTTTTGCCTAGTTTGTGGCATCTCTAGGCACTCACAAGGGAGAGTGGGGGTTTGAGAGGAAGCTAGCCTAGAGAAAAACAAGAAAAATAGCTACAAACTGTAGAGTACAGAAAATAGTGCATGGTCAAGGCATTGCAAGAAGACAAAGCATTTCTTAGCCCATTCTTGAGAGGTGTAGAAGGGTGCTCCTGTGCCCCATACGTCTCCCTAGATTTAAGTCAGCAAAATACTCCACAGAGTTGGGGCTTTCTATTCAGTGTTCCTTTATTCACAGTATTTTCATAATCCTACATTATCAGTAAGCGAGTCCCAAGCAGGGCTGCCCTTGGTCCTTAGTACCTCTCAGTTATCAAGCACAGACCTTGGACAGCTCCCAGAACATTCCAAGTTCCTCCTCACTTGGCCTCCTTCAGGAGACTAACTGGGTTCAGTTCATATTGTTCTTATAGGGTACAAAGAAAAGATGTGATGTGAGCCTGCTATGGTTCACCATGGGCTGCCTGGGTCAGGGGTTCAGCCAAACGTCTGTTCCCTGGCTGCCAAATATTGGTCCGCTATTGCCCTAGGCAGGGTAAGCACCTGGCCTGGAATGTATCTCCAGGAAGATCCTGGGTGCACATTCCAGAACAAGGGCCACCCAGGAGGGCCAATGCAGGCCACATCAGGCCAACACATCTGCTTGGCCCTACCATAACCACTGCAGGTCGAGACCTCCATGGCCAGCCGACATGGCTGCCAGTCATTGGCCAACATGGCTGCCGATTATGGTGGGGGGCGGGATACTAGGGGCAGGGCTAACTGCCCACACAGTTGTTGTGCTCCCCTGCCGTATGCGGGGTGGGGGTCAGCTCACCAGCCACCTGAGTCACAGGCACATTAGTTAAGTACCACCTGCCAACCCAGAGAGTGGTATCCGCTGTTCCCTGCCCCAGGCCTGGGAGCTGCCGTGCCAGCATTGCATCTGGTTTTACCCATAGTCTCAGAAGGGGGTGTGGCCAAAGTGACAAGCAGGCCCTGTAAAAGAGCTACTGCCTGCTCCATCATGAGAGGGGGCAAGAGGTTGGGAGGGTGTGCTGTACAGCCCAGGACATAAGCTCTAGATTCTCTGTCCTATGAAACTCCGCAGAGGGCAGTGCTGCCATGTAGCTCATTCCTCAGTTCCATGTATATGCAGCACAGATAATTGTTCTGTACAGCACCCCATCTTTTTGGTTCAACCTCATCTGTGGGGAAGGGATACATCAGTCTCCTGAGCCCCCAAAGCCCTGCCTTCAATCATCCCCATCAAATGCCATCCCAAGCCTGAGTGTACTTTGCCTTTTCACTGAAAGGGGTTTCAGTAAGAGTATTCTGTGGTGAAGGAACCGAGGCCAAAAAGTAGTGCTTCCTAAACTATTTCAAACTGTGATCTCCCACTGAGAGACAAAAGAAATTATTACACCCCCATACAGTGAAATTTGCATATATAAACCCAGTATCATCAGGATTTCATTTAGCAATTCAAGGAGGGTTTCACTTGGGGTCCTGATTAGAGCTCAAATGAATAGTTTGTACAAATATTAAATTTGGTCTATTTGTTTAGTTTCCAACAAAGAAAATACAAAGTATTATTCAATTCAATCTTCATCTGCCAAAATGAAAATCTGTTTCAAGATCATTTCAGTATTTCATTTATTTTATTTCAGTTTTTTTATTATTATTTTTTTGGCCATTTATGTATTTCATTTTATTCATTTCATTTTGGTATTTTGTTTGGTAGTATTTAGCACTGTTGTGTGCCAAATCATTGCATAACAGTGCTAGTGTGCCAAACAACAAAATATTGAAATACTGAAATTAACAAAATGAATGAATATTTTGTGCCAGGTGAAGATCATCCAGATTAGGGCTGAAACTTGTCCTCACTGTTCTTGAAAATCTTGTTGAGAACTGGGTTCTCAAAAAGATTGCTGGGAATGAGAACAAGTCAAGAATCGCCTAATACTTGATCTGTTCTCACTTGATTCTTGAGAGTAAAAAACCTCTCTGCACATGTGCAAAATGGCCACTCTGCGCATGTGCACCCCCCTGGTGGCCATTTTTCACATGTGCAGAGAATTTTTAGGGTTTTGAGAATCTTGTAAGATTCGAGAAACCCCCCAATAATGCTCTGCGTATACACAAACAGGCCACTGGGTGGGGGGGAGCATACATTTGTAGAATGGCCATGGTGGTCATTTTGCACATGCACAGAGCATTATTGTGGGGTTTCTAGAATCTTGAAAGATTCTCAAAAACCATAGCAAGACCTCCCAAGATCTTGCTGGGGTTGTGAGAATCTCACACGATTCTCACAAGAATATTTTCTGTTCTTGTTTCACCCCTAATCCAGATATTCAGTGGTGCATCCAAACCACAGATAATCTTTGTGAATTGTTTCTGTCCTAGTCCCAACCCCTGGTTTGGGAACTGCTACTATAATGTTAGTACAGTCATCCAGTAACTTTAAGTTAAAGGACTGTATATGAGACAGTAGTGTGGCTGGGTAGCTAAGGTCTGGGTTTCCCATGCTTAAGTCCTAGGTTGTATTCTTCCCTCTAGACTTGAATAGTCTGCCTGTTAGCTTCTTTGCAGAAAGCTCTTTAGCTCTTTGTCAGGATGTGGTAACATTGCATGCACGCAGGTAGCAGGCCATATTTTCTTATCTTGTAGATCCATAGATGTTGAAGTGACAGGGACGCAACCAGGATGGACATAGATCAGCTGTGACCCTTCCTTCTTGGCCATTTGTCCTTAGGCCCTCCCTGGAACACACACTCCCTGTTTCTTGGTGACTGAAGCAAAAATATGGCAGTGGAGGTGCTTGCCACTAACACAGAGGCCAAAATTGGGGGGGGGGGGTTCGCCCTCCTATAGCTCAGCAGGTTCAGAGTCTGGGGGTGATATTGGACGCAGATCTCCACCTGGAGGGACAGGTGGAGGTAGTGGCGAAGGCCGCTTTCTGCCAGTTATATCTGGTGCGGAGGCTGCAGCCGTACGTCTCCGGCCCGGACCTGGCCTCCCTTGTCCATGCCTTTGTCACCTCGAGACTGGACTACTGCAATGCGCTCTACATGGGGCTGCCCTTGTTCCTTGCTCAGAAGCTTCAGCTAGTGCAGAATGCAGTGGCCTGGGGCCTTTCGGGGACGGGCCGTCGGGAGCACATAACACCTGTGCTCTGGACTCTGCACTGGCTGCCAATAGTGAGCCGAGCCAGGTTCAAGGTATTGGTATTGATCTATAAGGCCCTTCACCTGTCTGGGCCCCTCATACCTCAGGGACCGCCTCGTCCTCCGCACCCCAGAGCGGCTCCTTCAGTCTGCCAGGGGTGCCTTCTTGGAGGTCCCCGGTGTTAAGCGGGGGGCCACAGTGGAGAGGGCATTCTCGTTAGCCAGGCCGCGCCTTTGGAATTCCCTCCTGGAGGAAACTCGCCTGGCCCTAAGTCTTTTAACATTCTGGCGAATTTGCAAAACCTGGCTGTTTGCCCAGGCCTTTGGGGAGGGTGGTTTAGGGGAGTTGTTATCCCCTCCACCCTTATTTATTATATTAATTATTTTTATGTTCCCTAGCTATGTTTTATTGTTGTAATGTCATGAGTGTTTAAAAATATTTCATATTTGTATTTTTATTTTTTGAACTTGTTAGCTGCCCCGAGCTGTTTCAGGAGGGGTGGGATATAAATATGAATAAATAAATAAATAAAATTGAGGAGGGAAAAACCCCTTGCACTCCAAATCCAGAGGGAACATATTTCCTCATCTTGCCCCTGTTATTACACCAGCTTGACCCTAACATGACAGGACAGTCACTGGGTGAACACAGACATGATGCTAACACCATTTTAACATTTCTTATGCCTGCAGGAGATGTAATGTCCTGAGGAAGGTGAAGGTGTAACTCCTCCAGCTCTTTGCCAGGATGAACATCACATGAAGCAATGGTTCTTGGGAGCAATCTGGTTTATTGATTTACAGAGCAGGGTCAGGACCTGATTTCTTTTCATGGTGTCTCTTCCCATTTCATGAATAATCCCTGTTTAATTGATGTAATGATGTACAAGTCCATCCCAGGTCATAACTTACCCAGTAACAGTTCTTCTGAAGGAACTGGGATATACAGGAGTTGAACGGGGTAATAAAAGCCAAGGAGCCATGAATCTCCAGATGGCTCATTGCAGCCACCAATCCCGTACATGAGCTGCTGAGAATCCCATTACAGGATCTGTGTATACAGAAGCTGTTGTTGCAGTGGTGTAACTACAGAGTGACTTGTGGAACATGGAAGGGAGGAGGGCTGTGCTCCCATTTAAGGCCAGCCCCCCCCTTCCCCCCAGATCTTCCTGCAATAAAATAAAATAAAAACCACTGCCATCTCTGTGCCCCCACATCTACAAGACCTTAGTTACACCACCAACTTAGTAAAAGGATAGCCAGTGTGCTCAAGGATTAGCAAAGAAAAGGCTCTTATGCCAAATTAATACCATGTCTTGCAGGGCACAGGAGACCTTTTCACATCTCAGTCACAAGCCCTTGCTCTGGTGCTAATGTTCGTGTAAAAACATCTTGTCAAATGACTGCTGCATACATCAGAATAACAGATTACTTGTCAAACTGTCCAGACAAAAGCAATTGTTTTGTGTAAAAGAATGAAGTAGCAATGGGCAACTACAAATTTACCCAAGACCAATGAGTCTATGGGCCTTTTTACATGGACTGAGGTGGGTGGGGGGATGGGTGTTTTGCCACACTGGGTGGAGGTGAGTGTGTGTCTGTTTGCATAGACACCCACCCACCTCCACCCACAGAGCCTCCTCCAGTTTTCTGGAGAATTCCGTGGGTGGAGTTGGGTGTGCGATGGGTGGAGGTAGGTATTGCGCGGTTATTTCATGCTTTCAGTACTTCTGTTTTACAATTATACATAAACTGCTGTCCACGACTTTTTTCCCCACTTTGCCAGAGCACACAAACATCAAGTGACCCAAAGGGACATTGATGACCAAACATCAACAAGCATACAAATTTTAAAAATAAGAACTGCCAGTAATCAATAGGAATGGGTGGGCTAAAAACTGAAGCCAGACAAGCTGAATGAACGGAATGAGGAGACAAAAATCCTGTGATCAGATGAAGAGGAGGTGGATACTATTTGGTGCCCATTTAGTTTGTTTTGGTTTGGATTGTTAGGATTTGATGGTTTTGCCTAATTTCAACAAGTCCTCACTTCAGCTCTGGCATTCATTTCTTTATTGCAATTGCTATAAAGTGTCTGTGGCTTTGTCTGGCATTCAGAAACACTTCACGGTACAAGTATGAACTCACAAGTTTCAAATCTAACTGGTTGCTTCCTCCGCTTCTGAGAAACATCCCTTCCTACTCATTAAGGGAATTCCCTCCATGAATAGCTATTGCCATGAATAATCATTAACGCTTATGATTTATGAATAATATTAATACTTAATAGTGACTGTTTCTGTAGCCCCTTTCACCTGGAGGGATTCTCACCACAGTCTGCAAGCCAGTAGCACTGAAATGCAAGGCCCTCTCAGGTGGCTGGGGAGAAACACTTGCTACTGGGCAGAACGCCCAGATCAGAAAAGGACATGCCCAGGTATTTAAGCATTAAAATGCATCATCACACATACCAGCATACTTCGTGACAGTAGGGCATGCAACTCTGGTCTGGAGTGAGTTGTAAAAGACTTGATTTCTATTCCCAGCTCAGCCATTGACTTTCTGGACCACCTTGAGGGCTGACCCTAGGCAGGTGTCCTAGGACATAGATCAATTCTGGTTTCAGTCTTTTCTTTTCAACCATGTGGTCTGGAAATTCACATTTTATATATATTCTAGGATCAGAAAACTCTGGTTTAAGAGAGGAATTAAGGCTCCTACAAATTCACTTGTGCTCCAAAAAGCATGTAAATTGTAAGTTAAGGCTCCCACCATAACTTGCATGCCATGTAAGCAGTAAAAATTAGGGCTGAAACTCGATCTCAATATTTTCTCAATTCTCACTGAGAATCCGGCTTCTTGACGATAATTGAGATAAAAATGAGAATTGAGAAAACTACATTGTCACGTCAAGATTTTTTTTCTTGATAAAAACATCAACTGTGCATGCGCAGATGACCGCTAGAGCTGTTCTGCGCATGTGCAGATCTTTTCCAAGATGGTGTGGGCAACATCAGCACCATTTTGGAAAAGGCACCCGGTCTGCACATGCACAGAACAGCTGCCCTTTTCCAAAATGGTACTGTGGCAGATTGAAGCCAAGTAACAGAAAGGGGCTTAGCAGATCCAGATTGGAAAAGGCAGAGAGAAACCTAACTACAAGCTGCTGCAGTAATTAGCAGAGGGGGACTCACCTGGTTCTGTGAGCTGGTAAGAGCCAAAGAGTCAGACATACCCACTCTGCTTCTAAGAAGGAAAACAGGAAGTCAAGAAGGAGTCTGTTTCCTGGAAGGACAGACAAGAAGAGGAAATAGCTGGGGGCTGGGCATGGCCAGGTCAGCTCAGCTATAAAACTGAGAAGGGGCTCAGTCTGCTGCTTGCTTCAGAGGAAGTAGGAGTTCTAGTCTGGAGGCCTAGGAGTTTGAAGCCCTGACTTAGGCCACTTTCAGACCTCCTCCCCCCCCCCATACACACGTATTTTGGCTGCGGGAGGGAATGCGCAGCCAGGATATTCACGGGGATTGGCTGGTCTGAAAGCCCCCCCCCCCCCCGTGCAGCTTTTCTGGAAGACACGCACAGGGATGCAGAGCAGGAAATCCAGGTCTGCATCCCTGCGTGTGTCTGCCGGCAAAGCTGCGTGTGGGGGGCTTTCAGACCAGCCGATCCCCATGTGTATCCTGGCTGCACATTCCCTCTCACAGCCAGACTATGCGCAGGGTGGGGTGGGGAGGTCTGAAAGCAGCCTTAGTGAGAAGCTGCTGAGAAGTCTGTCTTGGAAGAGGCCAAGGAGGGAGAAAGCCTCCATCCCCATGGACATCAGCAGTTGCTGAAGTCAGTGGTCTAATCCTAAAGAATGGAGAAGGTGGGAACTCTGTTCATTGTGACTAATTGAAGTAAAGGTATAAAGGGATCAGACTGAGTATCTTGGTCTGTAGATACTAAGTTCAGCCAGAGGCTGACTGCCTGGCTGCAAAGGATTTTTAGGGACTGTTTTTGACTAAGCTTGAGGCTTGAGAGCCGAGTTCAAAAGGCTGAGATAATTGTGTCAAAGCTTAATAAAGTACTGTTTGAACTATTTCCCTGAACAGCATGGCAACATTGGGCCCCGACACTGTAACAAATTACCACTGGCTCCGCCACCCTATTACAGGCACCCATGCTGTTCACGCCATCTTGTGAAAGGGCCGCACATGCGCAGAATGGCCCTGGTGGCCATTTTGCACATACATAGTGATTTTTTTTTTAAAGTGAGGTTCTCACAAGATTCTTGAACCCCTTAGTGAGATTGTCCTGAGATCTCGCTAGGGTTTCTTGATTCTCACAACAATCACATGGATTTTTGTTTAACCCCTAGTAAAGATGTTGCATAGTTTCAGACATATTGTGCTTTCTTACAATTTAGGCTCCATGCACCCACGCATTGCCTTGAGCTTTCAGCCTCAGTCCTCTGCTTATGCAGGTTGGGGCAACACTGAAGCTGGGGATAGCAAGCTCCTCCCTACCCAAATACTATGGACCCTTGTCTCCACTGTAGCCACAATGGGTGTAAACAGATTGACATCAGGTCCACGTTTGCCTGCGCCAGCCCACTTCACCCCTGGGTTGACCTGTCTACTTATAGAGTGACCGCCAGACGTTCAAAGTGGAGCAGATTGCAGCTGCTCTGGGGCAGCCCCATGCAAGATTCTCCGGAAGATCCTGGAGTACACCTTGCTGAGGGATCTGGTCAAACCTGTGAAAACAAGCAAACATGGAACCATGTCCATCTAAACAACCTTCAAGCCCTGGGAAAACATGGTCCTGCCCAGATCATAGGTGCTGGTGGACCAAATGACCAGAATGGCTGATGCTGCCACATCCCGCAACAAGATGCACAGTACCAGAGCAAGCCATGAGGCTGGAGCGTGGGGTTGGTTCACCTGTCTGTGCGTTCCTGAGCAAGAGCTTTCCCAGGGTATCAGGAAGGTGTGTTTGCTGTCTACATGTTCGGTTCACCCGCACACCAGGCTGTCTATCTGAAGGCAAGAAAATCCATGGGTGCATACAGCTCTAGTACTCAGCTGTCCCATTTCCCTCAACCCAAATGGAAACATATAGAGAAAGCCAGGGGGACACCCTGATTATCCCAGCTTCAGTGTTGCCCCCAGCCTGCAGAGGAAGAGGATTAGGGCTGAAAGACCAAGGAAAGTGTCGGTGCATGGAGCCTAAGGGCACAGCTGTGGGCGGGTCCATGTATGCTGAGTGGGACAGCCATGGACCACCCATGCACATCGGATGAGAAGGGAGTGGTTCAAACGGACTGTTCTCTGGATGGGTACCCCGGCAGCCTCCATGCACTCCCCCAGCCTGTACCATGGTGGAGGGGGAAGCACGCTGGGCTGACCTCGGAGATTGACATGTCCCAGCTGAGCTCTAGGGAATTTGGGATCCCCAGCACTCCTGGACAGATCCCTGTGCCGTGCAAAGGTTATTTCCACACCCACAGTGCCTCTGAATGGTGAAGCACTCAGCCAACATGGTTGGTTGCCACCATTCATATGGGATGGGGATGTGTGGGTGCCTGTCTCCACATACCATCCTGCCTACTGCTACACGGAGCATCCCGGCTTTCCCCCTGATGCTCCGTGAGTAGGGAGTGCATGCGTCACGGGAGTGTGCACACCCCACACCACCTTCAGACAGGCAGTTGAGTGTGTGGGGGATGGATGAATGGACCTTTGTGGTACCATCTCATCTAAAAATGGCCCAAGTTGTAAGTGAGCACAATATGTGAGACTGTACAATGTCGTTACTGTTTTCATGGTGGACAAGTTAAAGTGGGAGCCTTAACTTACAATATCCATGTCTTCTGGAGCACAAGTGAATTTGTAAGAACCTTAACTAGGGATGAGAGAACTCAGTTCAGAAGTTCGGACTGAACTCGACCAGTTTGGTCGACCAAACAGAACTTCCAAACCGAACCCAATTTTCGAACCGAACCGAACTGAATTTCCGAACTCGCTTCTGTTCACCCATTCCCATAAGATAATATTCCATTTAGTTCAATGGGGTTTTAATTTCCGAACTCTGTTCGGAAGTTCAGAAGTTCGGAGTTCGGACCGAACTCGAATAGTTCGGTCGACCGAACTCGAATAGTTCGGTTGACCGAACCGAACTTCCAAACTGAACTCGATTTTCGAACCAAACAGAATTTCCGAACTCGGTTCTGTTCGCCTATCCCTAACCTTAACACCTCTCTTAAACTGAAGGGTGTTTTAATCCTAAAATGACCATGTTTTTTGAAAGGGGAATGCACTAAATTCTCCTTCCTACAACACTGCCAAAAATAGTTTCATTAAAAAGGCACCCAGAATAATAAATTATACTTTTTTTACATTTTAAAAATTATTTTTCCTAATCTAAGCTACCTAAACCTATAACCTAATTAACTTATTTACATAATCTAACCTATACCCTAATTAACATAAATGAGATATTTTAAAAAAAATTGGAATTTCTTTAGTTTATTAATTTATTTTTATTTTTACCTGTAACCTAATTAACTTATTTATATTACCTAACATCTTAACTTACAACCTAATTAACATAAATAAGATTAAACTAAATAATAAAATATAACTATTAAATACAGTGGTGGGGAGAACAACCTCATCTTTCTGCTAACTTGGCAGGACTGGACATGCTGGTTGTGATCAGAGAAGGAGGGAACACCCTTCCAGAAGCCTCTATTATGGTGCATATCAGCTGTCTGTTCCCAAGTAGGCCTCCTGTGCTTCTTTCTGGCAATGGAGAAGGGAATAGTTGCTGCGCAGGTGGTATATTTTCTCTGACAGGTCCTGCCACAGTCTGATGAGCCCATCACATTCCACCTGCAGCTCATCCAATGCCTCCTGTGCAACCCAAATTTCCTCCTGGAACAACAGAAGGGCACTGGACAGGAATGGGGCTGCTCCTGGACCAGGTTGTGGAGGAATGGGTGGTGGCTTCTGGGGCTCAACAGGTGGAGGTGGAGGGGCTTTGTCCTAGGGCTGAAGCAAAAATGGGTTTTCATTCTCCTGAGAATCTCATGGTAACAGAACTGTTACTAAGGTCATGGCACATTCTTGGTATTGGTTCAAGATCTCAGTGAGAATCTTGCCAACAGTTACCATTTACAGCGATTTACCATTTACCAAGCATGGAAATCCATGGTGCTTTGACATTTAAAACTGACTGCCAGATGTTGTCCCAGGCTGGAATCATGTTTTGCTCAGACCTTGGCGCACTTAGCCTGGGCAATTCCTTGAGACCATCCCTGAGGAAGAGCCTGAATTAAGCATTGCCACAGCCCATGCAAGGTACTCTGGACTGGGACAAAGTGAGCAATAATGTCTGTTGGCTTGCTTGCACTTACCCCGGACCAGGTCCATGGCCGTTCTGGGCAGTCATGGTGGCTACGGATGTGCGAACGCGATTCGGGAGTTCAGAGTTAGGACCGAACTCGGTTCCTTCAGATGACTGAACTGAATGGTCAAACCGAACCTGAACCGACTGAATCAAGTTCGATCTGAACTCGAAAACGACCGAACAGTTTAGTATCGTTCGGATGAGTTCGGCCGGGAGAAATGTGACTGGGAGGGGGGGCATCTGAGGAGCAGACATCTTGGCACCAGGAGTGGAGAGGCTTGGAGTAGCAGCCAGTCTGCCCAATCACCATCCCTTTTTTCCTCAGACCACTGGCTTCGCAGTCTGTGATTGGACATGGGTGACATGGGGCTAGGCTTCACAGAGCCAATGGGGCTTGTGGTAAGGCGGGCGCAGCAAGTAACAAAAGTCATTGCCCCCCTTTCCAACACCTTCTGAGCTAGCCACTGTTCCTGACAGCAGGTGTTTTCAGAAGTCTCCCTCTCCCATCAGTTTGTGTTCCTTCTTATTCCTAATCTATTGCCATCCTCCCCCTATTTATTATTATTATTATTATTATTATTATTAACAAACATTTATATAGCACCAGCAGCGTACCTGGCACTTTACAAAGTAATAAAATATACACGGTCCCTGCCCCTAGGGCTTACAATCTGAGAGACAGGAGCTGGGGGAGAGACATAGGAAGGGGAACAGAGGGAGAGACAAGGGGTCTAACATTCATGAAGATGCGAGGTCTCANCCTCGTATGGGGGGGCTTCCCTGTCAAGCCTCTATCCCCATGTTCTCCGGCCTCTGTTGGTCCCTGGGGGCTGTTTGAATGCCCTTTCTCTCAGGTCCCTTGGCCTCAGTTTACATAGCAAGAGTGGGGGGGAGTACCCATTTGGGGGGAATTTAGGGGTCCATTCTTATCACAGGGCCCAAACACTATGCAATCATGATAATTACACACATCACTTATGTTGACTTTAAAGTGTAAGCAGTAATGCAGTTAAACACAGGATAATGGGAGACCGCACCACTACTTGGGGAATGGTCATCTTTATCATTACTAAAAGAGGTGCAAGATTACATATGTTACCAACTATTCACAGAGGTATATTTTTCTTTCTGCGATAAATGATATGAATATACTCGGCAACTGATTAGTTCATCCCATTCCAAACATCTGTTATCAGGTTTATTCATTTAAACATCACATTTTACCCTGTGATGCTAATAGAATAGACAAAGACCATAAAAGGGCATGGATGGGGGGTGGGTTGGTATGGGCCTTGTGGAGCGACCATGCATGTCCAGTGAGTGGGGGGGGGAATCAAACAGGCTGGGATGGGTGTGCAATGGGCGTGTGCCCCTACCCACACATCGCCCACTCATGCCTCTTCAGGGAGCATTCTTGATTTTCCTGGATGCTCCTTGCATGGACATGAGTGGGAGGTGCACTCCCACCCATGCTACCTTCAGATGGGCACTCTGTTGGGTGGACCTGTGTGGGCGCATCACGTTTAAAAATTTCCATAATTTTTCTTAGGTCATAATTTGTCCTAAAGTTAAGTTGTTTGCTTGATTCAGTAGGCATTAAAGGAGTGATTTGTTATTTGACTCACTACTACTTGCCATGCTACTGAAACCTAATACTAAATCTCTTTACTGCCGATATTAGTTTTCATGATTCAACAGAAAACATGCCATTCCTGATAAAATTAAATTCTGCTAACAAGGTTTTGAAACAATAATACTGTAATGGTGAAATTTCAGCAAAAACTGATTTCTATAAAAAATATTAAACTAGGCAAAATTATTTTTAAAAAACATAGCAAACATTTTGAACTGATTTGCATAGCTCCTAAGTGTGTGGCGTGAAAGTAAATGTGTGTCCTCAAAATCTTTTATCAGTGGTGCTTGCTGTTAGTGCAAGCAGTAAACAACTTAAGGATCACTCTGCAAGTATGCTTACTTCCCCTGAAATGTATTGTAGTACACAATAAAAATGAAAACTAGATGGGATACTGTCTTTTATGTACTTTTAATGCACTCTTCTTCGCCTACTCTAATTTTTATGAAACAGTAGTAGAATCTGTAAGCACTACCTCCATCATGTCAAAAGCTATTTTCATTTGAAATATGGAATTGATTCAAATAAGCAATTCCTTTGAAAGGGGAATCTTGCTGATATGTGGATTTTAGCATAAGAACCATTTTTTGGAATGAAAGAAAAAAACATACAAGTTAAAACTGGCACACTTCACTTTCAAAACTTTATTTATCTTAACATCAGTTTAGCCAAAATAATGTACTGTTCAGCCAAGTCAGATTTTGCTGTCATTCTAAGGTCAAGATAAATTCATCTTATGCAAGTACCGGAGCCTGCAGCGTATGAGTGTATGTCCAAATGAACTTGAGTTCGCTGGTTTATTTTACAACAGAGCAGCAGGACTTCTCCTTTAGTTTGGCTGTGTTCCTGTGGAAAGGAACTTTTGGCTTCACAACAATAGAGTTTCCCACTTCTGATTTGTTAGCAGCTCCAAAATTCTGTCTACTCAACAAAAGCTCCTTTGAATATTTAAACTCTCAAAATAAAAATATTAGCAAAAAACACACCTACAGGCAATCAACACTTGGTAAAAAATGCAGCTCAGTGGGACTAGTTTGCTCTGTGAGCTTGTACACATTCATTTTTCGAGCCACCTGATGGAGAGTGGAAATTCAGTGACACTGTAACAAGAGGTCATTTTCTGCATTGAGAACCTCCTCATTAAGTTTCAATTATTTTGCCAGTTTGTAAAACAACACAGCCTTTCAGTCTTCCTTGCATTCCTAACACATGTAGGTGGTTAATGTCTCCTCACATATGTTTCACAGCAGGTTCTGAACTATTAGAGCACTTAGAACTAAAAGTTCTTTTTCAGTAGAGCATGTAAATGTGACCCCTGTTGGGTGGTGCTCTTGCTCTACATGATAAGAATCACTGAATCAAAAGCTGCGTGGAAAAAAGGTGAATAGTGTGGGAAGCTGTTCTTATTAAATCACATTATACTCTGTGATACCAAATGAAAAAGAGAGAAAAAAACGAACCACATATAAGGTATCCTGCTCAATAGGGGTGTGAATTTTGATTTCAGATAGAACTGAAATAGCCCGAAAATAGCCATTTTGGTTTTAAAACTGTAAACTGAAATTGTGGTTCTTTTTCGGTTCTGGTCTTTTTTTGTTTTGTTTTTTCATTGTGTTTTTTTTCTGGTTGGTTCTCCTTGACTTCAGTGGGAGAAAATCCATTGAAGTCAATAAGAAAAAAAGTGCATAGGGGGAATCAATGGGTAATTTCAGATGTGACGGCCCCAGAGGCTCGCCACGCTGAAACACGGACTGGGATCCGTTGTGGATCCCAGTCAGGAATCAGGCCGGCCATCCTTTAGACGTGCCGGCCTGATTCTGGAGGGGGATCAGGGAGGGGGCATGGCTGTGTGGTGTGACCTGTGGATGCACAGCCCCCCCCCACACTCCCCTGGCCACCCGCCCTCTGGGAGACAAGTGGGCACAGCGGCCAATCTGGCTGCTGCACCTGATCCCATCCCCATGGTCAGAACCACAATCTGGGCCAGTTGAAGGTAACAGACATTATCTTTGTCCGATCCCAGATCGTGGCCAGTCCAACCACGGTTGGGGCCTGATCCCACCATGGTCCTGGACCTCCGGGCATCCGGAGGTCCAGAATTGTGGTCATTGAGACAGGAGGATGACAACGACGATGACAACCCATGGTGGAGATGAAGGAGGAAGGCCTACCACAGAGGGGGCCAGTGGGGGCTCCAGGAGACCCGGGACTTCATAAGGATATGGGGGACCAGCTGGAGCTCATGCTCAACCAGCACAACCAGCATGTCTACCAGGACATAGTACGGGACATGGAGGCAGTGGGGCACCATTGCACCATGGTACAGTGCTGCTCCAAGGCCAAGTAGCTGAAGAGGGGGTACAAGGCCATCTGGGACAACAATAGGCGGTCCGGACACGGTGCCCAGACCACCCCATTCTATGATGCCCTGGACTGCATCCTGCACATGAAGGGGTCCATAGTCACCCCAAGGCTCATGGGGAGCGCTGTGGTCCAGGGAAGGGAACGGGCCAAGGTACCCCCTCCCCTCACCACCCCGCTGGTAGACATGATCTCCAGGGCCCCGGACCCCCAGGAGGAATGCCCTGGGACTTCCGGCACCTGCAGGGCCCCCCGACAGCAGTCCGGAGAGCACACACCCCCAGACCGGGCACGCGGAGTTCGAGGCTGGCACCCTCATCACCCTCAGCCAGTGATCCATGGGGGAGCACTCCCACACCGAGGGGACGGCCTCGGAGGGATCAGAGACTGACATTGAGGGTAAGTGGGTGACCCGGAGGGGGGTGGGACTGGGCCCACGGGGCCAAGGGCCAAGGGGGGGTGGGGACAGATGGGCCAGGGCCAGCCCCAGCCCCCCACAGGTAAGGTGGGAGGGGGCCCCTCCCCAGGTCGCACAACCGCACACCCCTACACCCACAATCCCCCTTCCTCGCCTTCAGGCCACGGAACACCCTGGGACCAGACCCAGGTGACCGAGCAGGCAGCCGCCATGGAGCCCAGCCAGCAGGTGCAGGAACCAGGTGAGGCAGGCAGTCTGGTAGGGAGGGCAATACGGGGTGCAGAGAGGGGGTGCCCAGGCAGTTGGAGGGTGGGATGGGCCAGGGAAGGGCCAGGGGAGATGCCCGGGGGCCTGAGGGTCCCCAGCCCCATCCTGGGCAGGGGCAGGGGGCCGGGGCAGGATCGGACTCACCCTCCCATACCAACAGGGCAACCCCGGCAGTCAGTGTCCCCATGGCCCATGGCCTCAGCACAGTGCATGAGGGAGTACTGGGCATGGGTCCACAGGTGGAGGGAGGAACAGGTGGAGGAGATCATCCAGACCTTGGCAGAAGAGGGGGAGAGGATGATAGCAGCCATGGACCGGACGGAAGCGGCCATCGAGCGGTCCCTGGAGTGGGTGGAGGTGAGGGACAGGAGGCTGCAGGCTGAGGCACGCCTGGAGCAGAGGCAGGAGTGCCAGGAACACAGCAGGCAGGTGGAGGCGCTCGGGAGGCTGGATCAGGCCATCACAGCCATGGTGCGAGAGCGCTCGGCAAAGATGGATAGGTCCAATGATATTGGGACCTCCCTGCTCCTGCACGCCAGCACGATGTGCGCCTATGTGATGGCAGGTGCACCCCGGGCATCCTTCCTGCCTAGGTCCCAATGCCAGGACCTTTGGCAGCCCTGGCCCAGTGCCCCCGTGCCCTCATGGGCCGCTCATCTGTCTCCCGGTGCCCCCTGTGCTCCGGAGGGTGCAGCCTCCCAGGGGGTCACCCCGGGTCCCAGACCACCCCTCCCCCCACTGGCGGCCCCCCTGCTGGACCAGAAGGTGGCACAGGACACTGCAGGGAACACGGACAGCGGGGGGAGGAAAGCTCCCAGGGCTCCATGGCCCCCACCGGGCGCTCACGGGGATGACCAAGGAAATGAAGGGGAGTGGGGGGAAGGGGTGGGAGGGGTAGGGCAGTGTGATGGGGGGCACTGTAGGGGACAGAGCACAACCTGGGTGGAGGGTCAGGGTGGATGTGTACACGTGGGTGCAATAAATGGTGTTTGCACTATAATGGCTGCCGGGCCCATTTGTGGGTGAGGGGGGGGACAACCATGCGGGGACAAGGCCAAGGTACCCCAGGGGGTGGGCCTGCAGGGGGAAGCGCTCACACCTGGGCCCCTCGGGCGATATGCCTCGCCAGGGCATCCCGGATCCGTTTAGCGTAAAGGAACTCCCTGGGGTTCTCAGCATTCATGTACAGGGGCACCAGACCGGGGTCCCGGTGGGGCTCGGGATATTCCAGGGCTGCCCCCTCTGTCTCGCATACATTGTGGAGCACACAACAGGCACCAATTTACAGGGCCGATGTTGCCACAGTGTAATCAAGCCGGCCAGCAACGCTCCTCCAGTGCTGCTTGAGGGCCGCGAAGGCACGCTCCACCACGGTCCGGCTGGAGCACAGGCGGATATTGTATAGCACCTCCACCAGGGTCCGTGGTACAGGGTAGACCTTCATCAACCACCAGGTCAGGGGGTAGGAAGGGTCCCCCAGGATACAGGGGGGCATCGGGACCCCCTTGATCCAGCTCATGCCCATGTCAGTGAAGTCCCCCTGGAACATCCGGGCATAGAAGGGGGAGATGGTCATGATCCTTGTGTCGTGACTGCGGCCGGAGTTGCCCATGTAGATGTCTATGAACCGGCCCCGGTGATCCACCACCCCCTGCAGCTGCAGGGAGTAATACCCATGCCTGTTCACATACCCTAGCGCCTCCCCGGAGGAGGGGTGGAGTATCTCTATGTGGGTGCCGTCCATGGCTCCCATGCAGTTGGGGAAGCCTCCGGCCATGAATCCCGCCATCACGGCCCCCTGGTCCACCAGCTGGATCGTTCTGTCCAGGAGCACACCCTCCACTGCCTTGCACACATCCCAGAGGATACAGGCGACAGTGCTGAGCCCTACCCCGAAGTGCTGGGACATGGACCGGCAGGAGTCAGGCGTTGCTAGAGCCCAGACCCCTATTGCCATCCGCTGGACCATGAGGATGGGGGTCTGCATGGAGGTGTGCTGACACTCCAGTCAGGGTGTAAGGAGCTCCACTAGACGGAGCAGGGTGCACTTGTCCATCCTGAAGTGGGCCCTCCAGGCTGGCTCTTCCCACTGGGCCAGGGCCCTAGCCCACCAGATCTGTGGGTGCTCTGCAACCCATAGGCGTCTGTCAATGGGCATAGCGAGCAGGGCTGCCCGGCGCATGATCTCCCTTGCCCACAGGAGGCACCTGGCGGCCTTGTGGAGTGCTGAGGGCCAGGGCCAGCTCTGGCTCACAGCTTGCCAATCTGCCCCGGAGACCCTCTGTGCCCTGAGGTGAGCACGGGCTCTCCTGCACCTGTGGTGTGCCCTGCGGATGCGTGCACCTCTCCAGGTCAGGGAAACCTGCAGCCGGACGGCCAGGTGCACCTCCACGGTAAGGAGGCGCAGTTGCTCTGTGTAGTCGCGGAACCACTCGGCTGTGACCGCGAGGTGCATCCAATAGGCGGCTGCCCTGTCCCGGTGCATGGTGTTGGGGCCCGTGGGGGGGGAGTTGAACTGTTATACAGGGCCTCTGATGGCAGGGCTGGCCGGGGGGTGGACCCCTAGCCGGTCGCCCCCCCATGGGGCCCGGGTTATGTTTGCATGGAATTGGGTACACCTGCAGGCAGCGCACTGGGCCTCGCCCCTGCACGGGCGTGCGGGTCTGTGCGCTCCCTGAGCAGCTGCATTCCATCAGGCATCACCACCCCCACCACCCGTTTGCTACAACTTGGCCTTGGAGGAGCAATTAGCTGTACTGTGTGTGTGCTATTGGGTTATGCAGCTGTGCTGGGTTCGCACCCCATGCCTCGCTCCATTCTGCAACACTGTTGCTGCCTGACGCCTGTTGTCCTGTCCCTGGGAGCCACTGGGGTCCTCCCCTGGGCCATGAGGGTATGTGTCCCCCTCTGTCCTTGTTGTTATTCTCCCTGTCTCTCTGGACCATGGCTGGATGTCCTTCCACCGGGCTCCCACTTCCTGGCCCCCATGGGGCCCCCCATATCTGGACCTTCCGCGAGACCATGTCTCTGTGCGACCTGTGGCATACCCCAGCTGTGCAGCTGCTCCTGGGCAGCCCTGCCAGCCGTACGGGTGCCTTTGCGAGCTTGAGCTCTGGTCTTCGCTACTTCGTCCATGAGGCGAGCGCTCGTGATTGCAGGCTGCATGCGGACACCCTGGGGCTCGTTTGCTTCCCCGAAGGGCACCTCCCAGACAGGCGGTGTACTCATGTGCCCTGGTCCGGAGCTGAGACCGTGTCTGTGCTGAGTGTGTGCGGCCTGGGTGCCTTCATGCTGTGCCTTGCTGAGGGGGGCCCTGCCCTGGCCGTGTCCTACTTTGCCTGTGTTCACAGGGTGCGTGGGTACCAGTGCACCCATGGGGGGGTGTACCACCAGCTGCTGGAGGTGGGACAGCTTCCTTCGCCCCCTTCTGCTGCCTCTTGTGTGTTGGAGCCTTCCGTGGCTGAGCTGTCGGCCCTGATGGGGTGTGTGGTCCTGGATGGATGTGCAGTTGGGACTGTCCCTGCAGGACCCGTTTGACGCCTGATAGCCCACCACATGTCCGTATTGGGGTACCGCAGGGGCTTGATCCATTGGCCCCACCTGGTTCACCGAGCGGGGCACCCATCCCCAGGGCCCGCTGTGCCCCCCAGCAGCGGCCTGTGAGTCCCGGTGTTCCTCCCGGCCCCCCGGTGTCTTGCCCCCGTGTGGGCTCCCGCCCCTGTCCAGGTAGGCCCGTCTCCACTGGCTGCTCCCTCTCTGATGTGCCTGCCTTGCTGATGTGTTGCCTGCTTCCCGGGGTGTTGCTTCCCCTGCCTGTGGCCCCGGGCCCCCTCCAGGCCGCACCCCCTGGTCAGTCTTCATAACCGGGGTTTCCCTCCGGTGTTGCCCTCCCTGGTGTCTGGGTGCGGTGCTCTGCATGGCCTCACTGACTCCGCTGTGTCCAGCGACCTGTCCCCACCTGCCAGCGCTGCCTCCTGCTGCCCGCACACACACCCTCTCCTGCATGCTTGCGTGACCTGAGGGTTCCGGGGCCCCCAGACTGGTCCTTGGTGCCTCCTCTGGGGGGGGTGCATCCTCAGACCTGCAGCGCTGCACCGGCTGTCCTGCCTGCCCAACACCAGCCCCTCAGCGATGGAGGGGTCTCCGAGTGCCTCCTGGATCCTTCCTGGGAGGCTCCCTGTGCATTGCGGGACCCTGATGTGCCTTGGTCCCAAGCTCCTGGCCCCCCCCCGTTCCGGGACTGCCAGTGTTGCTGTGGGAGTGCCCGTGCAGACTGTTCTACTGCGGGGGTTTCCACCTGGCCTAGCACATTGCTGGCTCCCCCCCCTCCTCCCTGTCCTGGACCCTCCCCTCTTGCTCCCATTGTACCTTGTGTGTTGTCCAGTCACCTGTGCCCCACTTCCCTTCCTTTCCCTTGCATGTATGTGTGTGTGCACATGTGCCCGGGTGTGTGGTCGTGCTGTGTCTTCCACTGTGCCTCCGCTGTCTGTCTGCCTGGTGTGTGTGGTACCTGTGCAAATCTTCTCCCTCTCCCCCCTCCCTTCCCGTTTCCCTTGTGTGGGCCTTGCCTTTTGTGCCTTTTGGCTTCGTTTGCCCTCAGGCGGCCATGTCTGTGTCCCGCCCCTGACCAGTGGGTTCTGGGTGTTTTGACCACGTCTGGGAATCGGCGTCACGTCTGTTGTGCTGCCCTGGTCCGTGATATGTTGGCCCAATTCCCAGCTGTGGTCCCGGTCTGGTCACGTGTGTTTGGGGATTTTATTGGCCCCGGGGGGTGGTTGTTCTGTTCACCCCCACTGGGAATCCACTGTGGTAAACCGTCCGCCCGTAACGTCTGAAATCACCCATGCATACATGACCACCAAGGGTGGTTAAAGGGTGGTTAGCGTCATGTCTGTTTTCACCCATAGTTTCATAGATTTTAGAATAGTTAATAAGACATGGAGAAGGGAATGAGGAGAGCCTGGTCTTCTGCCTGTAAGGCTGGCAATGGGGCACATGGCAGAGGTGGTAGGGGTCATGCTAGTGGAGTGGAAGCAGGCAGAAGCCAGAGCCCATCACCATGCCCCAAACTCCACAGGCTTCCGAGGCTCCCAGCGGTGGCACTACCCAGGGGGTGGTTCAGCGGTGCCTCCTGCCAGTGTCCTCCACTGCCACACAGGGCACTGGAAGGCCTGCAGTCCAGCAGGCTGCGGCTTCAGGAGTAGGTGCAGGTGCTTCAGGGGCAGGGTCCAAAGATCACCATGGGTCACCATCATCCCCCATTGTTGAGGCGATCCCAGCAGTCCATGGCTGGTGGATCCCACCCCGGCTGCTAGAGGCATGGCCTGATCCCCGGGCAATGGCAGCAGGGAGAGGAGGAGCTGCAGCAACAGCAGCTATATGGGGCACAGGACGAGGGGCAGCAGCATGGACAGTGGTTCAGCCTCAGGGTCCCAGTA
The DNA here is from genome assembly GCA_003113815.1 of Sphenodon punctatus. Classification (NCBI taxonomy): domain Eukaryota; kingdom Metazoa; phylum Chordata; class Lepidosauria; order Sphenodontia; family Sphenodontidae; genus Sphenodon; species Sphenodon punctatus. The sequence goes on from QEPC01008723.1 coordinate 1,162,071, forward strand.
CTCCCCTTCGAGGGACATCACTGTGATTGGGGACAGTGAGACAGACACTAGTCCCGTAGAGGAGATGTCTGGAACTAAGGCGATGGCTGTCCCTCCGAGAGCTGTTTCGCTACCATGTTCTTCCCCTTCCAGCAGCACGATCAGTGGTGCATCACCCGGTGTGCGCCAGAAGGCAGGAGCCGGTGTGGGCCAGAAGGCACTACCTCAGATGTTCCAGGCTGGGCATCTTCCTCCTCCACCTTCACCTTCATCTTCATTTTTCAGACAGACACCATGAGAACACATGCAATCGAAATACCATTTCCGGTTTCCAATTTTTGGCGTGATCACGGGACCAAACGATATTAATACCGATAAAGAAAAGAAAATATTGGAAATTGGTGTCAATATCGACAATAACAAAAACGACATTGCACGGTCTTTGCCAGCCTATCTGAGTGCCCTGCCAAGGTCCCAGCCTGCCTTCCCTACTGCCTCTCATGCAAAGCTCAAAGCCTGCCTCAGTCTGCCTGCCTTGTGCACATGCCACACTGCCTGTCTGCCCGTCCTGGGGCAAAGCTCAAAGCCTGCCTCAGTCTGTCTTATGCTCATTCCATGCTGCCTGTCTGCCCTTCCTGTGGACAAAGCTCAAACCCTGCCCCAGCCTGCCTGCCTCTCATACCAAGGTGGCTGTCTGCCTGCCCTGGCAACCATGGGTGATGTGCCCCACTGGTGGCCTGGTAATCCCACTGCTGCTGTCTGCTGGTCCATGGGTGCTCTGCCCTGGCAAATCCAAATGTGCCCAAGCAATCCTGCTGCTGCCATGTGCTGCTGTATAGAAGCTCTTACCTGGCAAATCCTACCATCCTGGCTCCATGGGTGCTGCGCACTGGCAAATCCTCCTGCTGCTGTCTGCTGTGCCATGGGTACTGTGCCCTGGCAATCCAATGTCTGATGCTGCTTCCAACGTTGCCTCTGCTGTGCCATGGGTTCTGAGACCGGGCAATTCAATGTCTGCTACTGGGTGTTCATGTGATTCACCACTGAGCAAGGCATGACCAATTGGCAGTAGAGCTTCTTGAGTTCTGTTGAGTATGAGCCAAGCCTGCAACTCCCGGCTGAGTGAGGGTGCTGCCAGCCACCAAGCCCTGGCTGGACCTCTGCCACTGCTCCACCCATGCCAGCCAGCCTGCAAGCTCCTCTTGGCTATTTCCTCACCTGCCTCAGTGATGATTCTGGATACTTCCTCTAAGTTCAAATAGCTGTCTGTGTCCAACAGGAGCAGAGCCGGCTGTCCCTGGGCCATGTTATAAGTGAATAAGGATCCTCCATGTGCGAGCTGTCATTCTACTTCATCCAGAAGCTGCCACTCCTGTCCCAGGACCCACCATCAGCATTCTGGGGCCATCATTCTGCTCACAGGGAACTGTCATCCTACTGTATCAAGAAGCAGCCACTCTAGCCCCAGGGCCTACCTTCAGGGTGGTTCTGGGGCCTATGTTACAGGCATTGGGGTCTGTCCATTCATGTCATCTAGAAGCTGCCACTCTAGTCCCAGGATCCACCGTCAGGGTTCTGGGGCCATCATTCCGCTCACAGGGAGCTGTCATTCCACTGCATCATGGCTAACCAGGTCCCCCCCCTCAGGGTTCTGGGGCTTACGTTCCAGGCAGGGAAAAGGCCCAACCAGGGCTTGGTGGCTGGCATGGCACCCAAACGGGTCCAGGCATTGCAGGCTGGAATCCTACTCACCAGATCTCAGTCAACTCTTCTGTAAATTGGTCACGTAGCATTGCCCGGTGATGATTCGTGTGGCCAGCTGGCCAGTCAGCCAGCCACCACCTGCCTTGATGGTGACTAGAAATGGAGAACCCAGCCAGCATAGAGCGAGCAGAACTGGAGGCCTGCCAGCCTGCAATGCCCGGGCAACCCAGGGTGTCAAGCGCCAAGCCTTCCCGGTCTCTGCTGCTGCTACTGCTGGGTCTCTGATGGCTTGCCATGCTGCCACGGGCACCCCTGGGAGTCCCTGGAGTGCCCCAAGCCTCCCAGTGGGTCCAAACTCTGTCGAATGTTCAATGGTACCGAACTCCACTGAACGGAATGACTGAACCTGAACTCGGTATTCAAGGTGAACGGCCGAACATCCGAACCCCATTCTGTTCGCACATTCCTAATAGTGGCCTTATAGTCTGCCATGGATGCCTATTAGGGAAGGGGGCGGGCCACTTCTGGCAGCACAAAGACAGGGTCATGCAGACGCATGTCCACACATCACCCTTGTTTGGCAGCCCAGGTGAATCCTGTCCAGAGTGAGTACCAGACTTTGGGCAGGATCAAAGTGTGATGGCGCTCAGCACTGTCACATCTGAAAACACCCATAGTTTCAGTATCAAATAACTACTCAGTTACTCAGAGGGCTATGCAGAAATTCAAATACTATTAGTGAATAGTACAAAAAACATCTATTCATATCAGCATTAGTCAAAACTCATGTGAAACTCATAATCACACAACAAACTCAAAGATATTACTTCTTCCCTCCCAAGGTACACCATTTCCTCAGCACACTAAAGCAGCATACAGTCATACATCTGCAAACATACCCCATTCCTCATCTCCTCCCTAGCTGAAATTTAAAAACAAATGTTAAAAGCCGGCATTGATTTTGCTCCTCAAGCTTCCATTACAAACTCCAGCTAACAAGCACCACTGCTGTTTCCCATCAATATTTGATGAGCAGGGTGAGGAGAATGGAGAAGCCCAGTGCGTCTCTCTTTCTAAATGGTCTCAGTGTGGCTTGAGGTTTCTGTGGCTTTAGCCTTTTTTTGGAGTTGCCCTGACTGCTGCCTTGCATGGCTCAGCCCCTGAAGGTGACTTTTGCTGAAAAATGGAGAAAAAACACAGCGTTCCTCCATGGAGGAGGAACAACAGCCAAAACTGAGGGGGAAGGAACATCTCCTTACCCTGCTTCCCCAAGTACCAACCCATGAGCCCCTAAAAAACTCCACCTGTGCCCCTTGCCATCACATGCTGCCCTTACTACAAGAGAGTACTACTCTGCTCTTTTCTGCAAGCATTTGAATGTACCCAGCATCTGGGGAAACTGGCAGTGGCTCCACCCATTCATCAGCTGCCAGGAAATTCAAATGCTGACAGTGAGTGGGATGGTGGTGGTGGAGAAATCCTCCTATTAATTTTTTCTCCCGAAATAAGGAAGGGACTATCCCCTCTACACAAAATAGGCCTTACTGGATTGCCCTTTTCATATCCACAAAGACTATCTGTATTTTTGGAACAGTGGGGAGAAATCCAAAACATTCTCACCATGATAAGTCTTCATGTATGTGTTATTTTGGTTGTTCTGGTTCAGTAACTCTTCCTATCTTGCAATTTTGGATGCTTTGGCACTGTCATTTACATCATTTTGGCCATTGTGCATGCAAAATACCTAAAAGGAAGTATCAAAATGGCCCAAATAACCTACCCCAAATGCTGAAACCAACCAACCAACCAGAATAACAAAAATGGGTCTCTAATGAAACAGGAACCAGATCACAATTGTTTTTCATTTGTCAGGTCTAGATTGCAATAGACAAATCCATTGGATTTGGAAGTCATCAAAAAAGTCAGTTTCAGCCCTTCCTCAAACTCAAGGATTTATTCCCTCGATCCCCTCCCCCCTTCATTCCATAGTGACCTCCCTCCCACAAAACCTTTACTTTTCTGGTGCTGCTACCACTCTTCCCCTCTAAATGTATTTTGCAGGCTTCTCAATCTGCTCATTTACAAACCCAGTTTCCAAAAAGCATGGAAACAATGTAGGAAAGGGCAGGGGAACCTCAGGCCAAAGGCAACTCATGGATAGTTTTTATTTGGCCCTTTTCCAGTTCTTGTATCTGACTGCTAAATCTTCATAAAGCTATGAAGTGAAGACAGATCTATTGGACACCTTAAGACTTGTACCCAGCCAAGCTTCCCATTGCTGGCTGAGAAACAGACAGGGTAAGCCTAAGTTAGGGTAAGCCTAAGTGAGGAGAATACAAATGCAGATAGGAATGCATTATTGGTTATGTTATTTTGATTTACTGCGTTCTGAGAATAATCTTGCACTGCATGTTTTATTCATGATTTATTTGTTAAACTTATTTTATCTGAACCTAGTGTGGTCCAGTGGAATTCCTAACATTGGACTGACACAGTTTGGGTTAATTCTGTGTTTAAAAACACAGGTGAACATAGAGAGAAAGAGTCTGTGCTTGGGAAACTCTAAGACTAAAAGGTAGCAACAAGGGTTTACCTCTTGCAGGTTGAATCAGTTCTACAGAAAGAGCTGATCCAGTGAGAGCTGAAAGTCAGGGAAACTGAGTCACAAACAGTCTAGACAAGGGGCAGAGGCCCCAATGCCCATGACAATGTGCCATCTAGTTCAATCCCCTGCTCCCATGCTCCTACATCTCCAGCATCATAGACAGATCATTGTACAGCAGATTTTTAAAAATATCCAAGGAAGAAGATTCTGCAATCTTCCTAGGCAATTGATTCCATTGCCCAACTGTGCTCATAGTTAGGAATATTTTCCTAATATTTAACCAAAATTTATCTTGCTGCAGTTTAAGACAATTGCCTGTTGTCCTATCTCCTGTGGCAGTGGAGAATAACCATTTTCTGTATTTTTTCTCGCAGCAATTTGAAAACTGCTATCATACTATGTCCCATTTCTCTAGGTTAAACATTCCCAGTGCCTACAGTTTTGAATACACATCACACTTCCTTACTTTGCAGAGCAGGGTCTTGTTATGTGTGTGTGAGGGAATTACTCTTGATCTCTTACGCTCCAGTTCAGAGACCATGCCTCATGGTAAGGGCAGATGAATGGGGGTTGAGCACATGCCCGATTCTGGCACTAGATATTCTGGAGTGCAGCTCTATCCTGCAATGAAGGTCATGGAGCAGCAATTAGTACTGCAACCAATGGGGTGAATATAGGGGGACTGATGTACTGAGCTGGAAGAGGGTACAAGCAAAATGGGTATACCTGTCAAATTTCTGGTACTGAAATTGACCCATCAGCATTGGGTACAGATCAGTACCTAATTGCAATCAGATTTGGGTACTCGATGTCCTGGAAGGTCAACTTCCAGTATTGATGTTTTTACTTTTTGTTATTCATCGACTTCTGACATCAATCTGTTTTCCTGAATGGAAAATTGACTTCTGATGCAGGAAAGTCATCTTCTGGTCCCACAAAATTGTCTTCCGGTCCCAATTTTGTAATTTAATCACAATTTTTGTTTTTGTTTTCTTACCTGATATAATGATCGGTAATCAGAAAATCAGAAAAATGGTAACAGTAATCGGTAAAAATTACCAATTTGTTGGGTAACCAGCTAGGTGATTGGTACCCAGTAACCCATTGGGTGTCTGATGCGGTACCCAAAAATGTGGGAATTAGCTGCAGATACTAAATTAATCATCCATTTCAGTCCTGCCCCTCTCCTCCTTGCTCCAGGTGCTCTTTACATGTTGGTGGGTGTGGTGTGCATTTCAGGAGAAAGGACAAGGTATGTGAGGTGCAGGGATGGCTGTTGAGCACTGTCTCCTGCCTGCACCTCACACTCACTGTTCTTTTTTCGGTGGTGTATACTGCCTTCTCTGGAGAGCAAGCACAGAACCTGGATGTGAGATGGTAGAACGGGGATCAAATTCTCCAAGGAGGTAGGTATGAGAGATGACGATGTTGGATGAATCAGAGCATACTCCCCTTCCCCCCATTAATGCTGTCCTAGTTGCATTGTGTCCCTTCCACTAGTCCATGAGCTGGGTTGAGTAAAATGTTCACAAGTCTTTTTTTGCCTTCTGGTTTTGGAGATTTTGGGGACACGCACTGCAGTGACATAGGCTCCATTCCAATCTGTGGCGGCAGTGGCAGCAGAGGGAGTGGCAAGGGAAGATGCGGCAGCGTGGAGGAGTCGATTGATAGAAAAAGAGCCCGTGTGAACAGGGATCTGCCATGACTTCTCTTGCACATGTCAGGGCTCAAAATCCTGCCCTGACATGTGCGAGAGAAGCCGCGGCAGATCCCCGTTCGCACTGGCTCTTTTCCTGTTAGCCGGCTCCTCCATGCTGCTGCGTCTTCCCTCGCTGCTCCTTCGGTTCCACCATTTCCGTAGATGGGAATGCAACCCTTGTTGAGGTTTTCTCCACAGACTAGGGATGTGAATTGAATAGAATTTATTATTACAGCATAGCCTTAGGCCATTGCTTGCACAAACAACATAAATACGATAAATACAATACACGTATACATCCACAAAAACCTTAGTTACCTCCCAACTCAAGCCCTTAAACCTATCAATATTTAATTAAAATACTCCCTGAGGGGGGCATAGACTTAAATCTAAAATTACTCACATACGTACAATGCCACGTACAATCGGCTAAAATTTACCCTTGAACCCACAGACGGTTGATCTACACACAGAGTCAGCAGCCATTAACTCTTCTAAGATCGAGGCCCCTCTAGAAGGGAAACCCAACTTATTTTTGGCAACGTCATGATTAACCAGGGCAGGACTCAAAACAATAGGGCATTGGGACTGGAACACCTGGCTTGCAGGTGTAGAAATACTGGAGGATGCGTGGATGTCAGTTGCCTGACAAACCACTGAGCTATCAGCTTGGATCATTGACGGGGACTGAGAAACTGTATCCACCGGAAGATGCATCCTAAAACTTTCTGGAGGAGGGGCCGTGGAAGAGGTAAACTCCAATTTTGGTAGATCCGGGACCGCCACGATGGGGGGTCTGGAAACCAAGGGTACATTAGAAGAAAAAGGAAGAACTGAGGGGGCTCCAGTTTGGGCCAAATTTTTAACCCCGGGAACATCAGAAGTGTCCACTGTAGTGTCTACCTTCCTCCTTGATGGCTGGGGCAAATCTAAGTTTCCCACCTGGGAAGGGTAATAGGTGAAACTTGGGGCATCAATGGGGCAACTGCCCTCTTAGCATAGACTTTGGCTACGTGAACCACCCATGGTATGAAACAGTGAACATTGGACATAAGTCGTTCTACTATGGCCGGTGAGCAAAAATATATAACTAAACGTAAAACACTACCCCTATCTGGCAAATAAAAAAAATGACTTATGTAAGACGGCAAAAAAGAACAGCCCAGTATAACAGAAACATGGCGTGCAATCTCAAATTTTGAACCCCAGAATGGAAATACTCCAGATGACAATAGATAAACAGTAATGGTCAAGGCATCATTTACAGGGGAGATTACCCAATCCTCCTTCGCTGTTAAGAATGAAACTTTAGGGCAAACTGGATCATGCCAGGATGTTGTTTGGGATGTCCAATCCACTCTCTGGTGATCCATCTCGATCTTATTCCCTCTCAATTCATTAACACAGTCCCAGACCTTACTCAGCTGGAGCTGGAGGGCCTGAAGTTTAGAGTCCATCCCATCAATTTGAATCATAAGTGCCCTATGAGCTTCTGCCTGCAATAAACTATCACCGACCTGAGCCCGAATCTCCTGAATCTTGGAGGTGATAGTTCTAAGGTTCGGAGTAGAACCCAAAGGGATGATGGTAACCTCCTCCCTCCCTGTACTCCCACATAAGTGGGTATCTAATTCCTCCTTCTGTTGGGAATGGCAAGAGACGACATTCTCTTGGCATCCCAAAACATTGGTTCTAGAGGTAATTGGCACTTCAAAAGGCTCCTCTAAGGGTCCCCCTAATCCTAAATTGGCCTGACTGATTAAGTTCGACATCCCCAAGACCTCCCTACCCTGATCCAAGGGAGCAGGCAAAGGCTCAACAGGCTCAACAAGTGCACCTGGCGAATCTGACACTAAATCCCTTTGTTTGGCTGGCCTGACACTCAGGCAAAAATTCCCTCCTTCCACAGCCCTAGAGGCTGGAGACTGGGACTCTATCTCTTCTGTTGGAGCTTGTGGGGAACAAATACTATTCCCAGTTATGGGCGCCTGGAGACCTGTAGCAACCCCAGAACACCCCCGAGATTTGGCGGCCATGGCAAGCTATCTCTCTCCCTGCTGTTTAAAGGCCTGGGCACACCTCAACAGGGAAGGGTCTGGAAAAACAGGCTTAGGCAGAAATGGCAGGCCAGGATTCTTGCCAGAAGTCCCAACCTCCAAAGGCTCAGGACCCTGCAACACAGAAAGGGGTAAAATTCCTATACCACCAACCGAGGGAGCCCGTCCTAAGTCAAAATCTACCCCAGAAGAGCTTCGAGATTCTTGCAGAAGACCATCCTGTTTAGACCTGGGCAACACTATTGCCGAAGCAAAGAATTTGGTTAACTGTTGCTGCCTAGCCCGTGACCTAGTTGTTGCCCCCACTTTCTTAGCCTTCCTAGGCATAATGTTCCTAATGGGTATATCATTAAAGAAAAGGTAAAATGGAATATAATAAAAATAAAATACTTTATAAGGATAAAATTATAAATATAAATAACTCTCCTACCCCACCCCTATACCCAAAAAACAGCCACCCTCCAAGGAGGTGGTGAAACGGCCAGTGCCCTCGCCCGTTAGGCACGCTGCCCTGATGGTCGCCTCTGGTGATGTGCTGGTTTAAAGCTCCTGGCAGCGTAGCTCCTCCCAGTCGCAGCTGCTTCCAATGCCCACTCCAGGGGGCTCACAGCAAAGGTTGGTGCTGGCGGGATTCCTTTGGGTTGGGCTCGGATGTCCAGTGTCACCTTCCCAGCCAGAGAACAGTGCCCAGGGACAACAATCTGGGAGACAGGACAGGAGGGGCTCGAATCCACCGGGCACCGCTGTGATTTAAATCTCCCGGCGGTGTAGCTCCTCCCCGGTCGCAGCTGCTTCCAATGCCTACTCCAGGGGGCTCACATCAAAGGTTGGTGCTGGCAGAATTCCTTTGGGTCAGACTCGGAGGTCCAGTGTCACCCTCCCAGCCAGAGAACAGTGCCCAGGGACAACAATCTGGGAGGCAGGACAGGAGGGGCTCCAATAAGGCAATTAGAAATGTGATGCCTATGAAGCTGTGCTGCAGCAAAGAGACTAGGGATGTGTGAATGTGGTTCGAATGTTCGGAGTTCGGGCCAAACTTGGCCTGTTCGGACGACCGAACTGAATATCTGAATCGAACGTTGGAAGGGCCGAACAGTTGGGAAAAGTTCGGATGAGTTTGGGGGCAGGAAAAATGTGACTTTGGGTGGGAAAAACGTGTTCGGAAGGGGGAGGCAGCTGAGGAGCAGATTTCCTGGCACAAGGGGTGGAGACCAGGGGTAGTTTCAGGGCCAAATGATACTGATACCAATTTTTCCCCCTGATTTCAGTATTGGTATCAGTATCAGTATTGATAGTGCTATTTTTGGACTGAACCAAACTCTGCCGAATCGAACAACCGAACCCGAACTCGTGTTTTGAACCAAACAACTGAATGTCCGAACATCCGAACCGTGTTCTGTTCGCACATCTCTACCAGAGACCTGAGTACTTAAACCTTTTAAAATTATTTACAGCTGAGGATCTCACACTTTTAAAATAAATTTTAAAAAAACCAAACAACTTCTTAACTCTTGGATTAATTACTCTCATGATTTTATCCTGAATGTTGTTTTTTTTAAACTTAAAGTTGCAAGACTCACATTAAAATTAGGGCTGAAACTCAGTTCTCAGTTTCTCATGTTTCTTGAGGTGAATCACACTTCTCATCACATTACTGAAAATGAGAATGATGTAGGAATGTGCGAACAGACCGGAGTTCAGATGTTCGGACATTCAGGCTAAAAACTTTTTGGTTCGTGGGTTTGGTCCCACGGAGTTTGGACCCCGCAAACGTTCTGAACGTTCGGCCATGGCAGAGGCTTGGGGCGCTCCAGGGGTGCCCATGAGGGCATGGGAAGCCATCGGAGACAGCAGCAGCAGAGACCGGGAAGGCTTGGCGTTTGGCACCCTGGCTTGCCCGGGCAGGCAGGCTCGGTGCTTGGCCCTCGAGGCTGCCCATGGGGGCATGACTGGCTGAATGAGACCCAGCGGTGGCAGCAGCAGCAGAGGCCTGGCGATACAGGCTACCAGGCTTTGGTGGAGCAGCGGCAGAGGCCCAGCCAGGACTTGGTGGCTGGCACCTCTACTTGGCCAGGCATTGCAAGCTGGCTGGCATCAGTGGAGCAGCGGCAGAGGCCCAAGTCATGGTTCGGTGGCTGGCACTCCTACTTCACCGGGCATTGCAGTCTGGCTGGTATCGCTGGAGCATTGGCAGACAATGAAGTAGAACGACAGCCCTCCCTGCCTAGAACGTAGGCCCCAGAACCCTGAAGGTGGGTCATTGAGCAGGAGTGGCTGACTGTTTCTTGATACAGTGGAATGACGGCTCCCTGTGAGTGGAATGATGGCCCCAGAACCCTGACGATGGGTCCTGGAACAGGAGTGGCAGCTTCTGGATGACATGAATGGATAGCCCTCCCTGCCTGGAACGTAGGCCTCAGAACCCTGATGGTGGGTCCTGGGGATGGAGTGGCTGGCTACTTCTTAATGCCATAGAATGACAGCTCCCTATGAGTGGAATGACAGCCCCAGAACCCTGATGGTGGGTCCTGGGACTAGAGTGGAAGCTTCTGGATGAAGTGGATGGACAGCCCTCCCTGCCTGTAACGTAGGTCCAAGAACCCTAATGGTGGGTCCTGGGACTGGAGTGGCTGGCTGTTTCTTGATGCTGTGGAATGACAGCTCCCTGTGAGTGGAATGACGGCCCCAGAACCTTGATGGTGGGTCTTGGGTCTAGGGGACAGCTTCTAGATGAAGTGGAACAAAAGCCCTCCATGCCTGTAACATAGGCCCCAGAACCCTGATGGTGGGTCCTGGGGCTGGAGTGGCTGGCTGTTTCTTGATGCAGTGGAATGACATCTCCCCGTGAGTGGGATGACGGCCTCAGAACCCTGACGGTGGGTCCTGGGGCTGGAGTGGCAGCTTCTGGATGATGTGGATGGACAGCCCTCCCTGCCTGTAATATAGGCCCCAGAACCCTGACAGACCTGGGGCTGGAGTGGCTGGCTGTTTCTTGATGCGGTGGAATGACAGCTCCCCGTGAGTGGGATGATGACCCCAGCACCCTGATGGTGGGTCTGGGACTGGAGTGGCAGATTCTGGATGAAGTGGATGGACAGCCCTCCCTGCCTGTAACGTAGGTCCAAGAACCCTAATGGTGGGTCCTGGGACTGGAGTGGCTGGCTGTTTCTTGATGCTGTGGAATGACAGCTCCCTGTGAGTGGAATGACAGCCCCAGAACCTTGACGGTGGGTGTTGGGACGAAAGTGGCAGCTTCTGGATGATGTGGATGGACAGCCCTCCCTGCCTGTAATATAGGCCCCAGAACCCTGACAGACCTGGGGCTGGAGTGGCTGGCTGTTTCTTGATGCGGTGGAATGACAGCTCCCCGTGAGTGGGATGATGACCCCAGCACCCTGATGGTGGGTCTGGGACTGGAGTGGCAGATTCTGGATGAAGTGGAATGTCAGCTCTACCTGCCTGTAATGTAGGCTCCAGAACCCTGATGGTGGGTCCTGGGGCTGGAGTGGCAGACCCCCTTTCCAGATGAAAGGGGAAGAACTGAAGGGAAGAAATGACCACAGTTTTTCCAGCATTCTATTGGCTGCTGACCAATAGATTTGGTTAGCAATTCTTGGTCCTAGATTGGTCCCTGGATCGCCTCACCCACCAGGTCCTGGATTGGCCCCTGCGGTCAACTGGGGATGCCTTCCTCAGAGTCCCCTGGGTATCTCAGGTGCCAATAATGGGGGGGGGGGGCATTTTTGGTGGCCGAACCATGGCTGTGGAACTCCCTCCCAATGGGGATCCACCTGTCCCCAGACCATCTCTCTTTCCAAAAACGATGTAAGACCTGGCTATTCCACCAGGCTTTTAGCGAGGGAGATGGGTGATGTGTGGGGGTTGGGAGGGGGGGTTAGCTCTGCCTTGGCGTATGTTTTATACTGATATTTGATATATTGATATTTTATATTGATGTGTGTAATTATTAATTATTTATATCTTATTTATGTTTATATTATATTTTTATTTGTTTTAATATGTTGTGAGCTGCCCTGAGCTGCTGGGGCAGGAGGGGTGGCCAACAAAACAAAGAAAATAAATAAATTGATTAAAATATGCTGCATATGTTTGTTTGTGTACCATTACAAGTTCACTATGTAACTTTCATTATTTCTCTTACTGGTCCTTGTTTTGGCTCCTTGTAAACTGTGTTTTGATTGGTGTATTTCAAGGGCTAGTCCTTGTTTTCTGCATTTTGATGTCGGAAACAGTCTAAAATGCTGGAACCTGATGAAAATAGTAAAAACTAACTGGGAGACCTGTCTCTTTTTACTAATTAATAATTAATAATAATATACTTTCCCCCAGATTGGCCCCAAAGTTAGTCAGCGGGTGTGACATGGCCAGCGCTAGCCAAGGCAAGTAGAGGCAGGATCCAACCCTCAAAATCCCTCACAGTTAGGGAATGCTTACTCAAGTCTCCATCTATAAATCCCTATACATATACTCAGGCAATATCCCAATCTCAGAAATCCTGGCCCCTAAAGTCCAGGCAGCCCTTTTACCTTGGCAGGCTCTCAGCCTTGTCCTGCTTCTCAAGAAGTTCTCTCTCTTATCCATGCTTCTCTGTAGCCCCAGGATACTCACAGTCCCACTGGCCAAGCTCATTCCTTCTTGTAGCCAGTTATCATCAATACAACTCTCTTCTGACGGCTTTCCTGTAGGGGTGTGCACTTTGTTTTTGTTATTTCAATAATGAAAATGAAATTTTAATTTTTTGTTTTTGTTATTAAAATAACAAAAATGATAATAATGAAATCAATAACAACTTTCATTTTTTTGTTATTCACTTTTTTATTGCCTGGCAGAGTGGCAGTTATTTTTAGAGGGGAAATTTGGTGATGGGAGGAGGGAGCAGTGTTGAACTTCTGAACTGGGACTATGGTGGGAGGAGTGAGAAGACACTGGGCATCTTTAGACATAACAAATATTGGGTGTCAAACACCCTAAGCATGTGTTTTCCCATTGTGTGTAAGCACCATAACAATCCCAACATCAATTTGTCCACCCGTTGAACACGCGATGTTAACACCATTGCACCACAAGGACAATGTGTGTGTTTTGGCTGAACATGTGGCCAACGTTGTGTTTAATGATATTGTGTGGTGTGTCAGCAGGTACAACACGGGGAACGAGGTGGCAGCGCTGGCGTGCTGAGATTGGGTGGCGAGAAAACACTGATTTGCCCCACGATGAGCTGTGTGTCTAAGCTGCGCCACATGGTGAACTCAGGGCCAAACCGGTGTTCATATCAAGGTCAAAACATACATTCAGACACCCATTGACATTATGTCTAAAGACACCCAGCAAGGACCTGATGGGTGTAATCGCTGGTCAAAGGGCAGCACAAGCAGGTCCCAGCCGGTTGAACACCACCCTGTGATCACTCAATGCCTCCTGCCTCCCATAATCAATCATTGGGGCTCTGGGGAGGGCACTGGCACACTGCACACTTTATATTGTCATTTGCAGGCTGTTTGACTCTTGTTCCATGTTAGCTCTTGCTGTGTCAGGTTGCGTTTACAGAACTCTGGTGCTTGCACTAAAAATCTTCCTCAGCCCTCAGTGTTATATATTATATACCTTACCTTTCCTTATATCCTTTATATATTTTCCCTTCCCATCTGTCCCATCTATTCCCCCCCCCCCCCCATATATATAGATATAGGTATATATAGATTACAGATATGGACCCTTTTTACACGGGCAGCTAACACTCATGAACACCCAGAAAACTGGGTGTTTATGGGTGTTTGTTGCCTGTGTGAACCATGCGGCGGACAGGATGGGGTGGGGGGTGCATGCAAACTCTCGGTGCACTCCCATCCACACCCATCACCCACCCATGGAGCCATTCGGAAAAATGGAGGCGGCGCCGTAGGTGGCGGTGAGGGCATGTTGATGTGCACCCGTCAGAACCTCCCAGCCACCCAGCACACACCAGCCCCCCCATGAAAATGAAAACAAATAATGATATGGGTCCTTGGAGCACACCTCTAGTTTCCTGGGTCAGAGCTCATGTAACCCTTGTCTGTAGCCTGGGCTGCCATTGGGGCAGGGGTGTCATGGTATAAAAATAATATAAATAAATTTTAAAAAATACATTCCCAAGAGTTTTTTCCCCTTCCAGAGCTCTCAGCTCTGCCACCAGAGCTCTCAGTTCTGGGTGTTAAAAAACATGATGGTAACCCACTGTGGCCTGCAGGCCATGATTACAATGCTTAAGGGCCACCCAGATGTTTGGCCTGAAGTTTCCCTGTGGTGGCTATTTCGGGCTGCAACTCCAGAGACCTTCAGAATCACATCCCGGGCTAGCTACTACCATGCCTAGGGAATGGCCTGCTCAACCTGGCTACAGCAGGCTATCATGTGTGGTAGCCTGCTGTTCCCTACTCGGTCTGGAGTGGTCACCATGACAGATGGTCATGATGGCTGTCATTGACTGCTATGGCCACCCGTCATGAGGGGGAGATGAGCTATTGGGCACAGTGTGCACCATGTTTCTGCTGTGCCTCACTCTTACAGGCCTGGCTCTTCTAGGCCTGGCTGCGTGAACGTTCATTCCATGGCCGGACCTGATTCTGACCGAGTGACGGTAGCACTCCACCTTCACATATGTTTTTATCCTCTGTCACACTTTCTGCAGCACTCCACACACTGAGCTCCCAGTTCAGACTCTATACCCTGGGCTGCCTCAGCCATGCCCTGTTCCAGGTGTGAGGCAATTAGGCATGATTCTCCCTTCCTTCAACACCTGTACCTCAATTAGCACCTTCTCTTGCAGTTCGTACTGCTTTAAAGAGCCACAGGGGTCACAGGCTATACTCTACCACAATGGGCTATTATCACTTTCCATAAACTTATACAAATGATTAGAGATGTGCGAACGCATTCGGAAGTTCGGAGTTCGGACAAAACTCGGTCTGTTCGGACGACGGAATCCAAACCCGAACCGATCGAACCCGAACTTGATCCAAACTCTGAAATGACCGAACAATTCAGTGGTTTGGATCGAGTTTGGATGTGTTTGGGTGGGTGAAACACGACCCCTGCCTGACACAGGGAGGAAGGGGTCAGCTGAGGAGCAGACTTCCAGGCACCAGGGGTGGAGAGGCTTGGAGTAGCAGTCAGTCTACCCAATCACTATCCCTTTTCTCCTCAGACCACTGGCTTCACAGTCTGTGATTGGACATAGGGGATGGGGGAAGGGCTAGGCTGCACAGAGCCAATTGGACTTGCGTTAAGGTGGGCGCAGCAAGTAGAAAAACTCATTGCCCTCCCCCCTTCCAGCACCTTCTGAGCTAGCCATTGTTCCTGCCAGCAGCTGTTTTCAGAAGTGTCCCTCTCCCATCAGTTTGTGTTCCTTCCTATTCCTGCAGGGATCACCACTCACCTGCTTTGTTGCCGCTGCGGGGGGGCTCTGGGAGCTCTCCACTTGTGCCCCGCCGCTCCGTTGCCTGGCCGCCACTGACGCTGACATCGCCGCTGCTGCTCGCTCCCCGCTGGAACCTGCGGGAGAAACAACAACAGTAAGGCTGGGGGTTGGGGGGGGAACGTAGAGG
>QEPC01008723.1:1177818-1198971 GCA_003113815.1 Sphenodon punctatus
GTTTGCCCAGGCCTTTGGGAGGGAGGGGGGGGTGATTTTTAATCCCCCACCTATATACTTATTTATGACTGTACATTGCCCTGTTTTATTGATATATTTTATATTTGTATTTTAAATGTTTTAAAACTGTTTTTACTGTTGTTAACCACCCCGAGCTGCATGGCAGGATGGGGCGGTATAGAAATCTAGGAAATAAATAAAAAAATAAATAAATAAGCGGGCAGGCAAGGGCAGTGGATGCCAGCGTGTTCCTGACTTCAGCGGCCATGCCGGCCAGTCGCCAGCCTCCTTCAGTGGGAAAGCATCCTGCACCAACTGCTGCCTCTTGCAGCAGGAGCAGGAGTCCTTCTGGGGGGGGAAACAACATCAGGAGCCTCGCCAGCAGTGTCATCCCACCATGGAGAAGCTGGGGTGGGGGCATCTGCCAAGGCCATTGGCAGCTGGAGGATGGCATGACTTTCAAGTGAAAGTCAGGCGCCTGTTGGGTGAAATGATTGCACTCAATGGGCAGTCCTTCTCCATTCTAGAGGACATGGGCTTCAGGCAGCTGATTGGGTTTCTGTCCCCCCAGTTTAAGCTGCTGCCCAGCACCACCATCAGTCAGAATGTGGTGCCAGACCTGTACAGGGCTTTGAAAGAGCAGGTGAGGGAGCAACTGGCAGGGGCTGGGGGTGCCACCATACATTTCACCACCAACCTGTGGTCCAGTAGAAATGCACAACATACATACCTGGTGGTGATGGCGCACTGGTGGCAGGACCCGGAGGACGCAGCATTTGCCACTGGCAGTGGCAGGAGGAGTCACGAAGCAGGGTATAGGTGGGCCCTGTTTCAGGCACAAGTAATGGACAGTCCCCACACCTCAAGTAACATTAAGGCAGCCCTGACTGCCATGGTGAGGGAGTGAGTCATGCCAGGCGCACCCTTAATCAAGAGGTGTGTGGTGATGGACAACATGGCCAATATACTGAAGGCAGTCCACGACGGGAGCTTCTCCAGCATCCCTTACACTGCATGCACCCTTCAACTGGTGATCAGGGATGCTATGGGATATGGGGAGAAGGGGATTGAGGCAGGCACCATTGAGTGGGGGAGGAAGCCGGCCAGGTACTTTAACCGGAGCGTGGAGGACAGTGAGCTCCTCCAGGCGAAGCAGGCTGAGCAAGGCTCCCCAGTGCACCAGCTGGTCCAGGATGTCTCCACACGGTGGAATTCCACCTTCCTGTTGCTCGAGCGGCTTCTTGAGCAGAAAGTCGCCTTGCATCAGTTTCAACTGGTGACAAACAGCGGGGCAACTCCAGGGTACAATGGGGTGGAATAGGAGATCCTGGCTGACACGGTCCTCATGCTCAGACCATTCCTGGCCATGACAGAGACCATGAGCAGCTCCACCACCACCCTCAGCCAGGTGACCTTTCTGTTCTAGAGTCTCCACAACAGGCTGTACGAGATTCTCAGGGGGTGGGATTGTGGCCCTGATGCAGGAAGCTGGCCGATGAGGAACTTGACCTAGCGCAGCAGCTGAAGGCAGGGCTGAAGCCACAGTTTGACGAGTCCTGCAGTGGGAGAAATATGTCCTGGTAACAAGGCTCAACCCAAGGGTCAAGGGCAGCATGACACACCAGACACAGCTCTATGGCCGCTGGAAGGGTGACCTGGTGGAGAGGTCTGGCAGGCAGAGCGGGCTATGTAGCAGAATGCCCCTGGGGATGGTGGGAGTGTGAGCAGCGACCCCTTTCAGCCATCTGGGTATATCACTGCCCCCAGCCCTAGCGGTAGCAGCAGCAGCACCCGTATTTCCAGCAGCAGCAGAAACAGCTCAACTTATATGCAGGGCATTCTGGGGAGCATGGGGTCCTCCACAATAGGGCAAGCAGCATGGCTGATGGCAGTGGGGCAGGTGGTGCCCAGGCAAAACTACCAGAGGGAGTATGATGGCACCTCAGCAGCCATGGAGATCTACCTGGAGGAGGAACCATGCATTGATCCCAGCAGCTATCACTTGGCCTACTGGGCCGGCAAGGCCAACACATGGCCGGCCCTGTCGAAAGTGGCCAAGGGTATACTGTCCTGCCCACCAACCAGTGTTCCCAGCGAGCGGGTGTTCCCTATGGCAGGGGACATTTGCTCCCCACACTGCCTGAGACTGGGCGTCAAGTTGGTGGAGCAGTTGTTGTTCATCAAGGTGAAGCTTCTGCTGCTGGGATTCCCCGAGCTGCCCCTGGACAAGGATTGATGGTGCAGTGGCACATGCCAAACCATGCCAGGGGCAGTTTTGGGATGGGGCTCCTCCTCCTCAATCTGGGCTACTGCTGCTGAGGTGCTGTCCCTCCCTCCCAATGCCCTGTGCCCTCCCTGCCCCCCCCCTCATACTAGATGGCCTCGGCTGGCTTATCTGACTGATGGCATGATGCAGGGTGGCCTTGAGAAACAAACTGTAAGCCTGCCTGCTGGCCTCTGGCTAGGCGATCTTGGCCCGCCAATCTGACTGGCTCTCTCTCTCACATGTGTGCTGCACAGTCATCGCCAGCCTATCTGAGTGCCCTGATAATGGCCCAGCCTGCCTTCCCTACTGCCTCTCATGCCATGTTGCCTGTTTGCCCACCCAGGTTGCCTAGCTCAAAGACTGCCTCAGCTCTCCAGCCTGCCTCTGATGCCATGCTGCCTGTCTGCCCGCCTAGGTTGTTGCCAAGCTCTAATCCTGCCCCAACCTGCCTGGCCACCTCTCATGCCATGCTGCTCATCTGCCCGCCCAGGTTGCCAAGCTCAAAGTATGCCTCAGCCCACCTACCTGCCTTTCATGCCATGCTGCCTGTCTGCCCACCCAGATTGCTGCCAAGCTCTAAGCCTGCCCCATCCCACCTGCCCACCTCTCTTGCCACACTGCCTGTCTGCACGCCCGGGTTGCCAAGCTCAAAGCCTACCTCAGTCCGCCTTCCTGCCTCTCATGACACACTGCCTGTCTTCCCGCCCAGGTTGCTGCCAAGAGAGAGAGAGAGAAATAAGAGAGAGAGAGAAAGTCTCCCCACTGCTAGAAGGAGAGACAGACATGATCCCACCCATGCTGTCACCTGCACTATATGGCCAGAGAGAGAGGGGGAGGAGGGGGAGAGAGAGGCTACCCACTAGAATGAGAGAGATGGGGGTGGAGGGGGAGAGGTGTATCCAGCTCAAGCTGCCACCTGCCAGAACCAGGAAGACATCTCATCTGTGCTCATGCCTGATGCCTACATCCAGCAGCAAACCTAGCAAAATGAGATGGAATATAACACAACGTATTATATGTGCCTGCCTGTGTTGTGTACGTTCCACCTATCACACGATTGAATGAAGTGTGCCCAATGAAGCACTAATTCTAGGGACATCATTAAACTCCCATATGCTGTCATTCCACTGTACCTGAAGCAGTCAGTCATGCCAGTCCCATGAACCATCATTGGGATTCTGGGACCATCATTCCAGTCACAGGCGGCTGTCATTCCATTCCACTGCATCCAGAAGCAGTCACTCCAGTTCTAAGATCCATTATCTGTGTGCTGCTGCTGCTTACTGGCCAGTGGACACCTGTGCCCACCCACAAGCCTGCCCCCCCCAGCCTACTCCTCCACAACCACGCACGGATGCTCGATGAAGCTGCCTAAAGACTGAGTCCCTCTGCCCAACACCCGCCAAATGCTGCCCGGCTTCCAAAGAGCCTCTCTCTCTTTCTCTCTGGAACATCCACACAGACGCAAGCCCTGTCCCTCCTGGAGAGCTGTTTGAAAGTTGAGAACCTGCTGCTGGCAAATCTTTGGGTTAATACCTATGCTACATGTGGAGCTGCTGGTAGGGATCGAAAATCTGTATGAGATTCTGCCACCTGCCAGACCTTCAGCACAGAGGGATAAAAGATTGGTCAGGTAAACAAAGCTCATAACAACAAATACAAATATAACGTTTATTAACATTTTTAAAACAACAACAACATTATAAGACCAAAACCAAACATTAATATATATTTATTTATTTATTCCATTTATACCCCGCCACTCCTGAACACAGCTCGGGGTGGCTTCCAATCATAAAACACAACAATCTAAAACAATCTAAAACACATAAAATACAATATCAAATATTAAATATTAAGAACAGGGCCCGGGATATAAAACCAAATAGGATAGGGGAGATAAAAATCAACTACTCCCACCCCCCTCCCCAAAGGCCTGGGTGAACAGCCAGGTCTTACATCTTCACCGAAATACCAACAGGCTTAGGGCCAGGCAAGCTTCCTCCACTAGGGAGTTTGAAAGGTGCAGCATGGCCATCAAGAATGCCCTCTCCATTATGGCCCCCCGCTTAACACGGGGGACCTCCAAGAAGGCACCCCTGGCAGACCAAAGGAGCCACTCCGGGGCGCGGAGGGTGAGGCAGTCCCTGAGGTATGAGGGGCCGAGACCATGAAGGGCTTTGTAAATCAATACCAACACCTTGAATCTGTCTCGGCACGCTATCGGCAACCAGTGCAGAGCCTGGAGTACTGGTGTTATGTGCTCCCGATGACCCGTCCCCGAAAGGAGATGGGCCGCTGCATTCTGCACTAGCTGCAGCCTCTGAACCAGGCACAAGGGAAGCCCCACGTAGAGCGCGTTGCAGTAGTCCAGCCTCGAGGTGACGAAGACATGGATGAGGGAGGCCAGGTCCGGGCCGGAGATGAATGGATGCAGCCTCCGCACCAGATGCAACTGGCGAAAGGCAGCCTTTGTGACTACCTCCACCCACCACTCGAGGCGGAGATCTGCATCCAGCACCAACCCCAGACTCCGGACCTGTTGAGCTATGGGAGGGCGAACCCCCCCAATAAGGGGGGCCAACACCTCCTTTGCTCTTCCCACCACCATCACCTCCATCTTAACGGGTTTGAGCTTCAGTCTGCTCTGCCACATCCATTCTTCCACAGCCTCCAAACACTGGGATAGCACCGAGATAGTAGGGTCTGGGTCTGTTGAAAAAGCTGATGATACAGCTGAGTATCATCAGCATATTGGTGACAACGCACCCTGAACCCCCTCATGACCTCCCCCAGGGGCTGCATATAAACATTAAATAATAATGGAGACAGAATAGAACCCTGAGGAACGCCGCATGATAAGACGTGGGGGCAAGATGTCTCCTCCCCCAGAACCACCTGCTGGCTTCTCCCCAAGAGGAATGAATGGAACCATTCAAGAACAGTCCCATCCAGACCCCCCATGTCACGCAGCCATCTCAACAGCAGCCCATGGTTCACGGTGTCAAAAGCGGCCGAGAGATCTAGCAGGATGAGAAATGTTGAACATCCTGCATCCATCTCCTGGTGGAGATCGTCGACCAAGGCCACCAAGGCCATCTCAGTGCCATAGCCAGGGCAGAAACCAGATTGAAACGGGTCCAGGAAACCGATGCTGTCTAGATGTACCTGGAGCTGGAGTGCCACCACTCACTCAATAACCTTCCCTAAAAAGGGAAGGTTAGATAACGGTCGGTAACTGGTGAGGGCATCCATGTCCAGTGATGGTTTCTTCAGCAGGGGGCGCACCACAGCCTCCTTGAGACTGGGCAACCTTCCCTGCTGCAAGGACAATTCATTACCCTTGCCAGCACTGTCCCCAGCTTCTCCCTGGAGGCTTTCACCAACCAGTACAGGCATGGATCAAGTTCACAGCAAGTGGCCCTCACAGACCCCAAGACATCCGCCGCATCAGCCGGTGTCACTTCCTGAAACTGCCCCCACAAAGATGGACCAGATGGGGCCTCCATCACCTCGTGCTCTCTACCTACTGCCCCTAATCCAGTGGCAAAGTCGCTCTGAATCCGAGCGATCTTGTCTGCGAAGTAGGTGACAAACTCCTCACAGCGGGCCTGGGACATGTCCCCATCCAGGTGGAGCGAGGCTGGACTAACCAACCCCCACACCACCCGAAACAGCTCCGCCAGACATGACTTCACAGATGCTACGAGGACAGCAAGGAACTCCTTACTCGCTGTCCTCACAGCCTCAACATAGGACCGCAAATGGGCCCTATGGAGAAGTCGGTCAGAGTCAGAGCAAGTACGCCGCCAGTGTCGCTCCAGCCTCCTGCCTACTTGCTTCATACACCGCAGCCCCTCAGTAAACAAAGGGGCCCTGCAGTGATGAGACTGAGGCAGAGGGCTTCTCAGAGCCACCCTGTCGATGGCCTCCCCCAGCAAGATGTTTCAAGACTGGATCAGCTCGTCGACAGTGACCGTCCAGGTCCAAGGTTAATTCCCACAGGACTTCCTGGAACCATTGAGGTTCCATCAGCCGCCGAGGGCGGACCATCCTAACTGGTCCTTTCTCCTTCTGAGGGGTGTGTGCAGAGAGATTGGCCTGAAGAAGAAGATATAAGAAGAAAGGACATTTAAGGGGTCTACACTTTGGGCCTGTCCCCCAGAACTTGGGGGAAAGGCAAAAGGGGTGCATGGGACCTAGGGGCAGGCACCGCGTGCTCTGGCATTTGGTACCCATTCTGGAGGGCAAAGTCCATGGACCATGGCCCCTGCCACGGCAGCCTGCCACCTGGAGAATGACTGGTGGTAGAGTTCCAGGTCGGTGATTTCGGTGCAGATGTTCTGGGAATATGCCTGCACCTTCTGTTCTCACACCTCGACCTCCTGGAACCGTTCCACCAGCTGGTTCTCCATCATCAGGGCTTGCAGCCATAGCCCATCCATAAAGTCCTGGGTTGGGTTCTCCACTTGGGCCCCAAAAGCCCTTTCAGCTTCCGACTCCTGGGGGGACTCCTCAGCGGTGCTGGAGGAGGGGGAAAGGCTGTTCTGGTGGTGGCGCTTTTACCGTGCCTTCCCCCCCTTCTTCCAG
Source organism: Sphenodon punctatus (assembly GCA_003113815.1). Taxonomy (NCBI): domain Eukaryota; kingdom Metazoa; phylum Chordata; class Lepidosauria; order Sphenodontia; family Sphenodontidae; genus Sphenodon; species Sphenodon punctatus. The sequence continues at coordinate 1,184,675 of QEPC01008723.1, forward strand.
AGCTGCTCCTCCACACCAGAGTCCCGCCATACCAACGTCAGCTTGTGCATGTTTTCAATATGGCCTCTGAGCCCCGATGTGGTCCCCTGTGAGCTCTGCTTTATTTTTTTGCCGCAGATCTAAAGAACATAAAAATATAGGAACATAAGAAGTGCCATACTGTGTCAGACCAATGGTCTGTCAAGCCCTGCCTGCATTCTGTTTCCACAAGTGGGAGGGTGGCCAATCTCTCTCTACAGGGAACTTCTTAACAAGTCATAGGGCAATCCATTCCCTGTTGTTCCAGATCCCGTGCCTTTCCATGCAGCTGGAGTATTCGGCGCCTTTCAGCTTGTCATACCACTGCCAGAGAGCTGACCCTCTGCGCCAGCTTTGTGGCAGTGGCGACTTCTGCCTTGATGGGGTTCTGGGGGCCCGGGTACCAGCAGCAGGGGTGGTATCATCACCCTCTCTGAAACAGGAACACATAAACATTAACAACACCTTAATAATATCATGCATTTATGATGATGCCTCTAGTCCTCCCTCCTTGGGGTGCTAGGGGAAGCTAGGGATGGCAAATGGAAAGACCCTTGCTGGCACGTGCAAACCCTGCCCTTCTTGGGGTGCTAGGTATGACAACGGGAGACCCTGGCTGGCACATGAAAATCCTGCCCTTCTTGGTGTGCTAGGAATGGCAATGGAGAGACCCTTGTTGCCATGTGCAAATCCTGCCATTCTTGGGGTGCTAGGGATGGCAACAGGAGACCCTTGCTAGGGATGTCTGGCACGTGTTTGGGTGGGTGCTTTGTTCGACTCATGCCTGACTGCTGGAAGAGCCCCCCACACCCTCTCTCTCTGTGGCAGACATCTGCTGCCACCCGCTGATGCCCACTGTTTGTGCCTGACTGCCCACCACCCACCCACCCACCCGCACGCCAGTGAGCTTGCTTTAAAGGATAGTATTCTTCTTGTCCTCAAAGTAAAAATAGTTTACAAACCTGACAGCACCTCCTGTGCCCTTTTGCTCCTCTGCTGAGGAGCCAACCTCCACCACCAACACAGAATGTCCAGCAACCTCTTCCTCCTCCACCTTGATCTTCTTTCAGTTCCTATTAATAAGGCACCTCTTCATTTTTTCCCCATCAGTCCCACACAAAAACAGCCAAACAAAACACACCCACAACTCTCACCAACCAGCCAAACCAACACAGCCAAAACAGCACACAGTCCAACACAGCCAAAACACACCAAACAAAACCAAACAGCCAGCCAGCCACACCACACACGCGCTCTCTCCACACAGGCTACACACGCACTCAAATTTCTGGTTTCTGACGTGATCATGGGATCATGCGATACCGATACCGAACAACTGAACCAAAATCTACCGAACCTAATGACCGAACCCAAACTTGGTCCCCAGACCAGACAACCGAACCTGAACTCAGTTCCCAAACTGAATGTGTGAACGACCAAACAACCGAACTGCGTTCTGTTCTCACATCCCTACAAATTATGGGTGATGTGAAGCGCACCTATTTTCTCGTGAGAAATGTTGGAGGGCATGTGAACCTGACAGGCTTCTTGGTTGCCTAGAAAATGTGGCCCCTGAAAGCTTGGAAATCAGGAAGAAAATAAAAAGAATAACCCCATAAAATATTACTTTTTAAAAAATCTCATGATTTTCAGCCATGATTTTGGAATGCTTGATAAGGTCTGTAGCTGGAGTCTGACAGAATGTCTGGGACAAGAGGTTGTGAGTGTGGGGCAAGTATTCTATGATTATTTATTTATTTAAATTTATACCACGCCCTTTGTCCAAGGCTCAGGGCAGCAACAGGTGTATCCCTCTCTCACAGAAATTATTGATAGGCTTAATAAATTTGAAAATAGGCAAACAGAGGTGCTGGTTTCTCAGTGCTCCTAGCGTGCCCTGTTCCAACAGCAGCAAATCAGGGCTTTAGCTGCCTTATTAATATCAAGCATAGGCAACCAATAAAGCTGCAGTCAGTTGGTCATGCACAAAAGTGTGTCTTGGCAGTTTAGTTTACTTACTATCAGCAGCTCTTACTCTACTCTTTTGAACTACAGACCTCCTACATGGGACTTGTTCTCACCTCCTTCGCACCCCTCTCTTCGCCATTGTTTCCAATCACAGTCACTGTATGTACCTCACTGCTTTCCTCAGTCTGTAGTTCTAATTCCTGACTTGCCTGATGAAGGATCCTGTGAGCACTGAAAGCTTGCATACCCCCACCCACTTTAGTTGGTCCAATAAAAGATAGCACTTTACTACTTTCTCTCCATTGGCAGTTTAGGGGCATCATTGTAGATGATTTTTTTGTAGATGATTTGTGAACTACTTCCTAGCTGAGACCATGGTGGGAGGGGAAACCTTTGTTGGTGGCTGGGCATGGTGTAAACTCTGTTAATCCTGTCTCCTGGTTATGGCATGGGCCTACATTTCATTATGGCAATACTGTTATTTTGTTAACATACGAACAAAATAACATTCCCAAACATGGGGTGTAATCCTGGTTAAACGAAAATCAATAGAAACTTTCCGATTAACTCCCGTGACATCAGGGTTTCACTCAGAGATTTCAAAAGGCCAACATGTGCCATAACAAGGCTATGTTAACTGAGTCGATTGCTGCCCTAAGGTCTAAAAAGGCGGCATACAATTTCCCATTAACTGCTGGATATTTTTCAACCATAACTGTATTAACACCAAGCAGTGGTCCAAAGTACATCTATTATTTTGAAATGAAGATGCTGGGGAGTGCGGGAGTGAGCAGCACGCCGCAGAGTGCAGCCGGGACCAGCGGGAGTCTTACCTGTGGCAGCGAGGAGCCGGACTGTCAGCACGCAGGGGTGGAGCATCTCCGCCTGCGGGTGATAAAAGACCCAGTTAAGCAGAGCTCCGTGAGATGCTGGTGAGTGCGGGGGTGAGCAACATGCCGCAGAACACAGCTGGGACCAGCGGGAGTCTTACCTGTAGCAGCGAGGAGCCGGACTGTCAACGCGCAGGGGTGGAGCCTCCCCGCCTGCGGGGGATAATAGCTTGTGGGTTCAGTGAGCGTGATCCATGAGCGCAAGTCTAAGGGCGAGAGTACAAGGGTGGCTACCCTTAGGAGTTGCCCTTGGAGCTGCCTAGAGCAGAGGAGCCTGTGCCCATATCTCTACTCCCTGATCCTAGTTCCAGGTATCTTTGTCTGGGGAGTGGGGAGACATAGACAAGTGGGACGGAGAGCAGAGAGAGCTACCCCACTGCAGAGAAGCCGAGTGCATGCACCCCCTGAGCACGTGACTTTAGGCGTGCCGTTGGGTGTGCCGGTCTGCTTTTGCTGCTTCGCCTTTTTTTCTGATCCTCTTCGTTATGACTTCCAATAAGAGGACCAGACCAGAGGCATCGATTACTCCCTCCCTCCCTCCCTCCGCCCCCCCCCCATTTCTAAGGCGACTAAGCAGAGACGGATGGAGAACTTTCTTTGTAAGCCAGCTCAGGGTAAGAACGGGCTGAAGATCCCCTCTCTGACTCCTATACCCGGTAGATGCTCTCTCCCTCTAACTGAGGCTCATAAATCAAGCATGGACTCCCCCGGTTGCTTAGGTTCTGTTTTCACTTTTAATGAGCCCGATAGGCCTGAACTTCCTCAAGCTCTGAAGTGACTAGATCTAAAAAAGGTGGAACCTCCAGTTGATGAAAGGCTTGCGGTTTCCCTAATTGATCATGTAATGCTAACAGCTGAAACTTTGAGACATATGTTTCTCCAACTAAATCAGTTATATATTAAGCTGGACTCGTTAAAGGCTTGCCCTTGTAAAGGCCAGCAGGTGCTGGGAGTAGCTGGTCAGGTAACCCATGGCTCTGTAGCCCCTCCAGGGTTACTTGAGCCCGATAATTTAGATTTTGTTTCAGCAAAACCCAGCAATGCAAGGAATCCTTGTTTTTGTTTTTATGAGGCCGGGGATATGTACAGCCCATTACCTGGTACCCTTATATTTGTTATTCTGCCCCTTGGTGGCAGGCAGGCTCCATTATGGTGCTCATCCCTTGAGGTAACTGAGCACCTTAGACTGTTATTACAACTGCCAATAACTAGACGTAACATCAAGACAGTAGACCAGTTGGCCAAGGCCAAGGATAGGCAGGTACTGGTTGTTACTTTTTCGTCCTTTGACCTGTCTTGTACTATTTTGGACAAGAAAGCCTGTTTAGAAATAAAAGGGTTTTTTGTCTCTCGTGCCCTTCAGGTAGCACAGAGGAATCTCCGGGTATCTCTAGAAGCCCCTCTACAAGTGTCAGCCTTGTTGGAGAGTAGCCTGAAAGCTTCTTCCCCCATAGTACTATCTTTGTCATCTTCTTGTGAGGCTGGTGGAGTTTTACAGCAGCATGGCGGTAAATTACCCTTTAGGGCAAAGGATCTCAATAGAGCTGGTACAGCCAGGGAGCTACCTAAGGAATGCAGTATAGAGCTAGGGTCTAGCTTAGAGTAATGATACCTTTTGGAATAATTATGCTATGATGACGAACACAAAGTCCTTCACGTGCCCAAACACCCTCTCTGCCACTAATGCGGTACCACCTACCTAAGGAATGCAGTATAGAGCTAGGGTCTAGCTTAGAGTAATGATACCTTTTGGAATAATTATGCTATGATGACCAACACAAAGTCCTTCACTTGCCCAACCACCGTCTCTGCCACTAATGCGTAATCTATCACAATACAGCCCTCATGTCCTAGAAAAGTAAACTCCCCATTCCCATCATGGTAGCCCGTTCCATTCAGGCAATGCAAGTTTAGCCCTACCACTAACTCTGCGAACCTAAGACCGGGCGTGTTGCATACCTGATCCTTAGAGGTCCTGCAAACCAGCTGGAGTGCAGAGTCTCTTTGTGAGAAATCCCCTAAATAAGTGGCCAAAACAGCATCATCCGGCCCAATCCTCGCATTAAAATCCCCCATTACCACAGGGAGAGCTCTTGGATAATCCACTAATGCTGCCCCAATAGCATTCTCCAGTTTATTCCATAAGTTGCTGTTATAGGTTCCTGCATTAACCAGCGGTATATAGACATTCAGGAACACAAGCTGCTGTCCCCAGCCACTCAAAACTATTCCCAACAAGAAGGGTGGGTGTCTGATCTCTCTCACCAGCTTCAGTCCTGCATTCTCTGCTAAGAGAAAGGCCAATCCACCACTGGCTCTCCCTATTTCTGCCATAAATACTGCTGGTAAACATACTTCAGTAAAACCTTCCAAGTCAATACTGTCAACAGCCCACATTTCCTGTAACAGTACAACCTGGTGCCGGCTAAGTGTGGCCACAAACTCCTCACAGCTCTTATGAGAAGCCCACCCAGAAATGTTCCACGAACAAGTAGAAATGGCATTCCCCCCCTTCTGTGTCAGGCGGGGATCTGGCTTTGGTCCTCCCATTCTACTACCTACTTTGCCCCCTGAGAAGGCTGATCAGCGGGGGCCCTTGGTGCGACTTTGTCCCTGGTCGGGGTAGCATCTTCCCCAAAGGGGACTGGGGAGACCGCCTCTATCACAGAGCGCCCGGGCCCCCGCAGGTTAACCGGCCCTCTAACCCCTGACCCAGGGGGCATGACTGGCCTCAAGGGCCCTGTGGGACCAGAGCAAGCGAGACCTCAGACAGCACCCCCTGGTCTGTAGAATCCAACTGAAAACTATCACTAGCCTCTTGGACTAGGGATCCAATTTCCTTAGTAAGCACCACCAAGTCCTTCGCAGATTTAACCACTGCCAACTCCAGGGAGCAAGCGCCCCCTCTCTGCTGTTGTGGAGGGGTATATAGATGCATAGCCCTAGTCAGCAGCCCATTACTGACAAAGGGCAGTCCCTCCCCTCCCGAGTTATCTCCCAGACTAGATCTAACCTCTTCTTCTGGCCCTACGACCTGACTACATTGGGGGAGATCTTCCCTTCTACTAACCCGGGCCTTGGTTCCCCCTTGGTTGAATACATTTTATTGTATATGGTACAGGGCAACACTGCAGCCCTGCAACATGGGCCCTTTTCACATGAGATGCCTCCACCCAGTTTTGCTGGGTGGAGATAGATGGAGGCATCTGTGTAAACAACACTTGCGGTGGGTGTAGGTGTGTGCTTCTCCCATGCAACACCCATCTCCACCCACCCACGGAGCAATAAGCAGTGGAGCCCGTTGCTCCGTGGATGGGGGGTGGGTGGAGATTTGTGTTGCGCGGGAGTATGCATGCACCTACACCCACCGCAAGTGGTGTTTAAACAGACACCTCCATCCATGTCCACCCAGAGAAATGCACCCCACCCACCGCGAGTGGTGTTTACACAGACGCCTCCACTCATCTCCACCCAGTGAAACTGGGTGGAGGCATCTCGTGTGAAAAAGGCCCATGTTGCAGGGCTGCAGTGTTGCCCTGTATCATGTATAATAAAATATAACACCCATTTTATCGGGGTTAGAGTGTCTGTGTAAAAAGGGCCTTACTGTGAGGAGCGGGGAGGAAACAACAGGGAACGGATCACCCCATTGTGAAAATTTGGGTACTTCTCCCAAGCAACCAAGATTGGCCACTGTTGGAGACAGGTCTGACTCATTGGTCTGACCCACTAGTTATGGTCTTACGTTCTTATGCCACGTTAATCCCAAACGTAAGGTAAAGACAGTAGTTCAAATGATCTATTTCATTTAATACATTTGTTGGTGAAAGCATGCAAGCTTTTGGGCCACATACAGGACCTCTGTGTTCCTCTGGCCTTTTCTCAGACCTCTTACATGCTTGAGGAAGGGCCCTGTGTAACCACACAGGCTTGCACTCTCTTGTCAACAGAGGTTAGCCACATAAAAGGTCTCATCTAACTGCTTTGTTTCCGTGAGGTAGCAAGTCTTCCAGCCAGGCTCAGCTCAGATAGTAGAAGCTGCTGGGTCTATGTTGAGAGTTAAGGTTAGGCAGTGTGAGGGCAAACATTTCCTTTACTGACATGCTCCACATCCAGTTTTATTGGCTTCCTGTAAATGATGGAGTATGCTGCCTAAAACTATTTTTCAAATGTGTGCTTGCAAAGAGAATCCTAGATGCATCAAAGAGTAGGAATTCCTGCTTATTATTATTATTTTTTCAATTTTAAAATTATTTTTGTGGAGTTCATTGATGTGGAAACAGTACCATGGATCCACAAGCCATGGGGTTTAATAGGACTACTCCAGAGTAAGTGGTTTGTGGCTAGTGTTTTTAAGTAATTTACTCCGGGTTGGTAGTGATTTAAAAATAATTTGTGTCATAATAGGGGAAAATATTGATTTTGGATGTGAAAAGGCTATTTTTCGGTTTGGATCAATATTTTTTTCATTATGAAATATCTCTTATTTGACCATGATGTACTGTGAAATAAGCCATTTTTTAAAATGACAAAGCCCTAATAGTAATAATATGTTCAATTTCCTATTCCGTCCATGGCATTTGCATTCCAGGTGGGCAGAGAAATCAATTTAATATTTTTCTCCTTCCTGGTGCTGCACACAGAATCCATTCCACATAGTCACAAAAATCCAGGGCTGTTTCTTCTCTCATGGCCCAGTGCAGCTGAGGAAATATACCCATTTCTGGGTCTCTTCTTTCTTGTTTCAAGTATGTTAGCAGATTATGTCTTGTCCACCCCTATAAGAAAAGCCCTCTATTCTTTTTCTACTCGTAATATCTTTCCTAAAACATGCCACGCAATCACATCCCTAAAATATGAGGCAACAGAGCAAACATATTGAAAAACAGCGGTGTCACTAATATGTACAATGTACAATACTGGATGTGACACAAAATATTCTGAATGTGTTAAAAGAGATTGGAAACATATTTAGACCATTCAGTGTGTAGTAAGATGCTGCAATTAATGGCCATATCTGTAATATTCTAGGTCTGTTTTATATAGTTTAGAAATTGTTTTTCTACCAAGACACTGAACGGAAACATATTGCAACGATATGGGAAAGGGAAGTCATCATCATCTTCATTGTATTATTTTTCCTGATAGTGCCAAGAATCATCGTCTCCTGCTGCCTGGTTATTAGAGACACTGGGCAGGTAATAAAGTCAACTATTCCAATATAAAATCTAGCATCTACTTATAATGCAGACATAAATACTGAGGAAAATCTCAGTGGTGCCCATTAATCACAGCCCAGGGTATGAGGTCGTGCTTCCCACAGTGAAGTGACAAGGGACTATCATGCAGTGTGGCTGGGACTTTGGATGGTGACTTGGAAGAGGTTCAGACAGGTCCTGGATCTGCCACAGACTTCCAATGTGATCTTGGGCAAGTCATTTGACCTGTCTGTGTCTCAGCTGTCAAACTGGGATGATACTGCACTGTGGAGTAACAACAATCCAGAGAAGCAGGGGTACCGCTCACTTCCTTAACCTCCCCCTTTCACCCCACCCCCTTTGCTCCCCAGATCACGATAGCTCTGCCTACTTGTCCATCTTGTGGGAAATTCAAATACTGGTTGGGGGATGGAGTGTCACAGTAGATAAGAGTCCTACCTGGGTCAGAAATGTGGGCTGCCCTGACCTGAGCCAAGCCCGATGCAGCCAGTGTCTTCTGAGCTCAGACTCAATGTATCTGACTGGTCCATCTCCATCACAAAGTGCTGTGATGTCACAACACTTTGAAGGCAAGGGGCGATGTGAGAAAAGAGGTGGAGCTACAGCAGTCTCTCTCCCCTTTCAGTTGAGTTTAGTCACACCCCACTCTCATGGAGTGCTGTCTCATCATGGTTTGGCATAGAGTTCAACTCCCATGTCCTTAGCCTGCATGCACACCTCAACCTTGTTTTGGTTCCTAAATGGGAGCTACCTGAGCTCTTATAAAAAATGGGCTCTCAGGGCAATGCTCCACCATTAAAATCAGTGGAAATGTTGCCATTGATTTTAATGGTGGAGAATTGTGCCCTTTGTGATTAATGGTGGCAGGGACATCTGCTGTGTCTCCATACAACTGATAGCACAGTGTGTCCTTAGTTTCAACAGTAACTGGGTGAAAAGAGACACACAGCCGGTGTGCAGGCTACACAGCCTGGGGAGGGGAGGGGAGGGGGGTCGACCCTGGTCGGGTCAGGTCGGTGCACTGAATGTATGTGTGCTCAACCAAGTTGGTAAGAGAGCCCTCCCCAACCCCACCACCAGTGAGGAAGAGACGTTTGGGTGGCTCCACCCCAGTGCACCTCCCCACCATGACAGGCAGGTATGGTGGCCAGTCATGGGCAGCCATGGCAGCCCCAATCCCCAGCAGGTGATGGTGGCAGGAACAGATGTGCAGGCCCACTATGGCCAGCCTGGGCAGCCCTTTGCCCAGACTATGGGCCTGGGATCTTCTGGGGAACCACATCCAGGCCAGCTGCCTACCTGGGTTGAGGCAGCAGTTGTCCCACATCTGATGGACCAGAAACTCACATCACGGTGAGTCCCCATTCCAGGTGGGTCATAGCATGTCTGTGTTGCTTCTGTTTTCACTCATAGATATATTATAATTATGGCCCGCCCCCTCTTCCCTGCTTATTAGATCATGATTTGTCTACTTATTAATTATATTATTATTATTATTATTAACAAACATTTATATAGCACCAGCAGTGTACCTGGCACTTTACAAAGTATTAAAATAGACATGGTTCCTGCCCCTAGGGCTTACAATCCGAGAGACAGGAGCTGGGGGAGAGACATAGGAAGGGGAACAGAGGGGGAGACAAGGGGTCTAACATTCATGAAGATGCGAGGTCTCAGGTGCACGTACTTGGCTTGGTTACAATGAGAATGACAGCAGGCAGGTCCATGTTGCAAGGATAAGGGTAAACCGATCGTAGGTATAGGAATAGTGGCTCAGCAGGATAAAGAGTCAGACAGAGCAGAGCGAAAGAGGTGAGTTTTAAGGAGAGATTTGAAGGTATGAAGGGAGGGGGCAAGGCGGATGTGGACAGGGAGGGAGTTCCAGGCATGGGGGGCAGCAAGTGAGAAGGGACGAAGGCGCTTAGGGGAGCAGGGAAGGCGTGGAAGGGCGAGAGAAGGGACAGAGGAGGAGCGAAGTGCACGGGCTGGAGTATGGAGGGCGATAAGTGCAGAGAGGAAGGAGGGAGCAAGGTTGTGAAGAGCTTTATAGGTTAATACTTCCCATTCCCTTGGGGATGGCTTCATACAGTGGCTGTTAATGCACAGGAAGGGAGGCAGCCAGAACCTGTGTTCAATCTGTGGAGTCCTCACACTGAAGCCACCCCCAAGCAGCATTCAAATGAGCTGCCCGCAGTTCATGGGCTTCTTCCAGCTGCTATGGTAAACAAAAAAGGAGGGTTTGGGGGGGAAAACAAACAAACAAAAAACCTCACCAGGGGATAATAATAAAGTGTGAAACCTGTATAGATACCCCCATATGGGGTGGGGAAATACCTGAAAAGTTCACACACCTGTGATCAAACAAGAGTTCCAAATAGAAATTAAAAGAAAATGTCCATATTTAATATATATTATGACACTATATTCTGCTTATACAAAAAAGCCCTCAAAGTCTAAAAGAGTAGAAGCCCACTCACATAATTCTATAAATATACAAATACAGGTTTGGACATAGCCATGTTTCTGGACCACAAAAGCTGGTCCTCATCAGCAAACCATTTTTAGTGCTAGACTCTATAATTATAGATCAAAATTCTATATGGGTAATTAGATAAATGGGAGCTTTTTTAATGGTGAATCTGTAGCCCAACCAGGTCTGAAAAAAACAAAAACCCAATAGCAGCATAATGTTAGCAAAGGGCTTATATGCCCCCAACCAAATAGTATGCTTACCCACCAAATTTCTTATATGGATATATTTCTTAATCATTGGTATTGGTTTGTCTAAAAAAAAACAACCTATAGTTTTAAGCAATTCCAAATTGTATGCCCACCACAAAATATAAAAATTCTAAATTCTAGGGACAGACTCACCAATTGGACCAAGCTCTCCATACACATGTCCCTCCCAAGGCAGGTTCCAAAAGTAACAAAAGTCAACAACCAGTTGGTCAACTCCTTCCCCTTAAATACTACTCACATGATCAGATATCACAGGTGTGACTAATTACTTCATAGATAAGCTGTCACAAACTAACAAATTGGTTACAAGGTTTAACAGGCAGTGTGTTAATTCCAATTGTTTTCTACACAAAGGGCAAAGGAAGTCCAAAAATTCCAAAAAGCAATATCCCAGAGAATGAAGATGCATTCTCTCTTCCTGGATCAATACACCAATCTTCCATGTAGTTAAGCTCTTATCTTACAGTGAAGCAATAGCACCATGGGTCCAAAGTCCAAGCTCAAGTCTGAGAAGGAAATTTGTTTCAATCCCTATATAATAAATCCGCATCCTCCAATATCTAACATATACAAATAAAGTATATTTCAATAACATCTACATGCTTTCAAAATAACTCCATTATAAAATAATTGTATTCCATTCTATATCTTCATTAAGTCCAAAAGGCATGAGGGTCTTAAGCCTCAAAATCCACCTGGCTTCTAAATGCAACAATTCCTGCTTAGAAGCATGGGAGTCAATACAACAAATCAAACACAAATCAAATTTTATTCCAAATGCATGACCATAGGTCTTAGCATATACACATAAAACAAACAATAACTAAAGGGAGACCTCAAATGGGGTGAGTGGAAAGTTTGGTTCCCCATATTAAATTTGCAGACACTGCAATGTCCACACCTCCTATTTCCTGGTCTCCTCATCCTAAACTGGCCCCGATCCTCCCGAGAGAATTTACTGGGTACCAACATTCCCTCAAGTTTTTAGTTCTCCTATAGGAAAATATAGGAGGCTGTATACATCAAGGAATATCCTTTAGTAGGTGCCAAAATTCCATAATCAATGTTTAAATTTGCTTAGAAGCTGGACTTTAATCTTAGGGCTATAATCATTCTATCTGAATTCATGTTCTTGGGTCTAGGGGAAATGAAATGAAATTTATTGTATCAGCACCTTGCTATAACAAAACATAAAAACATAAACATAAAAACATAAAAAACATATACATATTAAAAGAAGTATAACATCCTGGATAAATAAAACCTTATATAGGTTACACATATAAATAACTACGGCGAGCATTACTCTGCCTTCATCCTCTTTTCAATTTGTAACAAAAACAGGGCAATAGATTTGATCAGCTGTTTTGGACACTGTGGCCAGAATTTCCTTTTTTGTTTCAATTGTGAGGGACGTATGTGTGAAGATAGGATGGATCCATATTTCTCTGAGGTCCTCAAAAAATCACATGCAAAAGGGATTCTGTCTCATGGGAGCAGATCTTACAGCGTCTAAGGGAATAGGGAATGCCTTCACGTCTTCCCTTCACTATAGCTATTTCAAAGGAGTTGAAGCACAAAAGCGTCAACATTCTCCTTTGCCTAGGGGTATCCAAAAGTATTAAGTTACTTTCCAGCACAACTACCCTCTTAAAAATTTATTTATTTATTTATTTATTTATTTAATAGATTTCTATCCCGCCCCTCCTGCAAACAGATCGGGGCAGCTCACAACAATAAAAACAACAATATATAATTCATAAAATACAATTAAAACAACATCAATAATAACCATCATATAAAATTATAAAAACAGGCCCAGGCTTAAATTAAAACAATAAATAAGATAAATAAGGTAGGGGAGCTAAAAACTCCTTACCCCACCCTCCCAGCCTCTCCAAAGGCCTGGGCAAACAGCCAGGTTTTACAACTACGCCGAAATGTCAACAGGCTTGGGGCCAGGCGGGCTTCCTCCGGAAGGGAGTTCCAAAGGTGCAGCGCAGCCACCGAGAATGCCCTCTCCATTGTGGCCCCCCGTTTAAAATGGGGGACCTCCAAGAAGGCACCCCCGGAAGACCGAAGAATCCGGTCTGGGGTACGGAAGGCGAAGCGGTCCCTGAGGTATGAGGGACCCAGACCGTGAGGGCTTTATAGATTAACACCAAAACCTTGAACCTGGCTCGGCATGCTATCGGCAACCAGTGTAGAGCCCGAAGCACAGGTGTAATATGCTCCAGATGACCCGTCCCCATAAGGAGACGAGCCGCCACATTCTGCACTAGTTGAAGCCTCCGAACCAGAAACAAGGGAAGCCCCACGTAGAGCGCGTTGCAGTAGTCCAGCCTCAAGGTGACGAAGGCATGGATGAGGGTGGCCAGGTCAGGGCCGGAGACGAACGGACGCAGCCTACGCAGCAGATACAACTGGCAGAAGACAGTCTTAGCAACTGCCTCCACCTGCCGCTCCAGGTGGAGGTCTGCGTCCAGAATCACCCCCAGATTCCGGACCTGCTGAGCTATAGGAGGGCGAACCCCCCCAATCAGGGGGGCCACTACCTCCCTCACTCTCCCCACCAACATCACCTCCATCTTATTGGGGTTGAGTTTCAGTCTGCTCTGCCGCATCCATTCCGCCATGGCCTCCAAACATTGGGATAGCAACGAGACAGCAGGGTCTGGGTCAGCTGAAAAGGAGAGGTACAGCTGAGTATCATCAGCATACTGGTGACACCACCCCCCGAACACCCTCATGACCTCCCCCAAGGGCTGCATATATATGTTAAATAATAGCAGAGACAAGATAGAACCCTGCAGAATGCCACATGATAAGGCGTGGGGGCACGATGTCTCATCTCCCAACACCACCCGCTGGCTCCTCCCTGAGAGGAATGAACGGAACCATTCAAGAACAGTCCTGTCCAGACCCCCCAGGTCATGCAGTCACCTCTATAGAAGCCCATGGTCCATGGTATCAAAATCGGCCGAGAGATCTAGCAGGATGAGAAATGTGAACATCCTGCATCCATCTCCCAACGGAGGTCGTCCACCAAGGCCACCAATGCCATCTCAGTGCCATAGCCGGGGCGGAACCCAGATTGAAAAGGGTCTAGAAAACCGATGCTGTCCAGATGCACCTGGAGCTGGAGTGCCACCGCCCACTCAATAACTTTCCCTAAAAAGGGGAGGTTAGAGACAGGTCGGTAACTGGCAAGCGCATCCACGTCCAAAGATGGTTTTTTCAACAGGGGGTGCACTACAGCCTCCTTGAGGCAGAGCGATAACCTCCCCTCCTGCAAGGATGCGTTCACTACCCTTGCCAGAACCATTCCCAATGTCTCCCTGGAAGCTTTTACTAACCAGGACAGGCACAGATCAAGTTCACAACAGGTGGCCCTCACAGACCCCAGGACATCCGCCACATCAGCCGGCGTCACTTCCTGAAACTCCCCCCACAAAGTTGG
>QEPC01008723.1:1209674-1247184 GCA_003113815.1 Sphenodon punctatus
AAGGTGGCAGCAAGCTTCTGGAACCTGTCCACAGCCCTCCCTGCCTGTTGGCCCCAGGACCCTGATGGTGGGTCCTTGGGCTAGAGTGGCATCTTCTAGATACAGTGGAATGAAAGATGGATAGACAGTGGATAGAAAGATGAATTGACAGTGGATAGAAAGATGGCTCTTTGTGTGGGAATGATGGGTCTTTTTGAGAGGAAAGAACAATATGAGCTAGGAAATAATTATGTCAGCCAGCAGCAAAAGCTTTATTGATTAAAATGGAAGGGAGCCTCCAAGAAGCAAGTGTGCTCCCCCAGACTGAGCCACTTTACTGGCTCTACAGAATCTCCTAGCGATATGTGAGGAGTTCTCAACAATGAGTGGAGACTTTATTGATGCTCCCATGCATGGGAGCCATCAGCACCCTGAGGTCCAGGCTATGAGGGGAGAGTGGTAAGGGTGGGGGCTGGGCAGGGGCAGGTTCCTGCTGGCTAGAGAGGACTTTATAAGACTTTGTGAGAGGATCCAGAAGCCTTTGGTATGGGTTCAAAACCCCACAAAGAGTCTTGTGGGAAAACAGCTACAAAACCAGGGATAAAGAAGCAGAAGAATAGCAAGAGTCAGAGATGCCACTGGCTTCCAAAGAGAAGCCAGAGATGCCACTGGCTTCCAAATTTGTGGTGGTTGGTAAGGAAACAAGGAGCAGATCTCATGCTATCTCCCCCAAGGAGTTCAGGGTTTTGTGTGTTAACATGCTTCAGGGGCTTAATCGGTATTATTCACTGCCTCGGAGTAGGTGTCCACGTGCTAGAGAGAGAATGACGATGATAGGAAAGCTGCTGAGATTGCCAGAAAAGATGGAAGGGTCATTTTAACCTATGGACTCCCGTATCGGACTCTGCAGTCCCAGGCAAGAAAGGTACGGTGTTTCTCTGTGAACTGCTCAGAAAAAGCAAAGGACCAGGAACTCCCGGTTCTTCTGAAGCACTTCAACATTCAAGTAACCCTGGCAGATGTCTTCAGTCAGTGTCCACTCATTGTGCACGTTGAAGGACAAGGAAGGAGAGAATCTGCCAAAACAAGCTGACTTGGAAGACACGGGGAGAGTTCTCTTTTCTTTGTGAAAGGCATGGTGCCTGTAGATAACTCCTCCGGTACTTTACTCCATTTGGGTAACGTTTGTGTGCTGTGCAGCACTTGCCCACGTACATGGCCTGGGATGATTATCTTGAGGGAGGAAGGGGCTTCGTAAGGGTTATAGTGGAGAGACTAATGGTGGGACTAGTATCTATATCCATGACTCTCGTAAGCGTTACTGGAGGAAAAGCAGGATGAGTTGATCTGCCTCCCTCACAGTACTTGATTGGAAGGTGGCCCAGGCCCAGTGTCAGATTGTCAAAGTGAAGACATTCAGTGAAACAAGCGCGGGTAACTGGTAGGACTAGTATCTATGGCTCGTAAGCGTTACTGGAGGAAGGTGCAGCTTTTAGGTATTGGCTACAGCCCTCCCTGCCAGAACTTGGCCATGGCACCCAGATGGCGGGTGCCAGGGCCGGAGTGGCTGCTTATAATGGCAGTGGAACCACATCAGCTTGTGAGATGAATGACGGCCGCAGACCCATCGGGGATGGGTCATGAAGCTAGGGTGGCAGCTTGTAGATATTGGCCACAGCCCTCCCTGCCAATAACTTGGCCCCTGCACCCAGATGGCGGGTGCCGGGGCTGGAGTGGCTGCTTCTCTGAGCAGTGGAATGACATCAGATTATGAGATGAATGATGGCCCCGGACCCATCAGGGATGGGTCACGAGGCTAGGGTGGCAGCTTGTAGGTATTGGCCACAGCCCTCCCTGCCAATAACTTGGCTCCTGCACCCAGACGGCAGGTGCTGGGGCCGGAGTGGCTGCTTCTCTGAGTGGTGGAACGACATCAGATTGTGAGATGAATGATGACCCCAGACCCATGACAGTGGGTCCCAAGGCTAGGGTGGCAGCTTGTAGGTATTGGCCACAGCCCTCCCTGCCAGAGCTTGGCCCTGGCACCCAGACGGCGGGTGCTGGGGCCAGAGGGGCTGCTTATGATTGCGGTGGAATGACATCAGATTGTGAGATGAATTAGGGCCCCAGACCTATCACGGTGGGTCCCGAGGCTAGGGTGGCAGCTTGTAGGCATTGGCCACAGCCCTCCCTGCCAGAACTTGGCCCCTGCAC
Source organism: Sphenodon punctatus (assembly GCA_003113815.1). Taxonomy (NCBI): domain Eukaryota; kingdom Metazoa; phylum Chordata; class Lepidosauria; order Sphenodontia; family Sphenodontidae; genus Sphenodon; species Sphenodon punctatus. The sequence continues at coordinate 1,211,868 of QEPC01008723.1, forward strand.
CCAGGCGGTGGGTGCTGGGCCTGGAGTGGCTGCTTCTCTGAGCGGTGGAATTACATCGCAGTGTGCGATGAACAACGGCCCCAGACCCATCATGGTGGGTCCCGGGGCTAGGGTGGCAGCTTGTAGGTATTGGCCACAGCCCTCCCTGCTAATAACTTGGCTGCTGCACCCAGGCGGTGGGTGCTGGGGCTGGAGTGGCTGCTTCTCTGAGCAGTGGAATGACATCACAGTGTGAGTGGAATGATGGGGCCCCAGAATACTCATAGTGGATCCTTGGGCTAGAGTGGCAGCTTCTAGATACAGTGGCTAGAAAAATGGATAGATAGTGGATAGAAAGAGGGCTCTCCGTGAGTGGAATGATGGGCCATTTTGAGAGGAGAGAATACGAGCTAGGAAATCTGTCAGCAAGCTGTGAAAGCTTTATGGATTAAAATGGGAGGGAACCTCCAAGAAGCAAGTGTGCTCCCCCAGACTGAGCCACTTTGCTGTCTCTACAGAATCTCCTAGCGAAGTGTGTCCACTCTCCCTGCATTGGTACATCCCAGCTACATTCTATCCCCACACTTCTCTGGTGGGGGGAGGGGGGAGAGTGAGAGATAACCATCAGATACCCCCACCCCACCCTGCAGGGTGTTTGTTTGCTCGCTTCTTCTACGTTGGTTGCAGGGCCCTGCGGGATGTTCCTAAGGTTTGAATGTTGCTGGTTCCAGGCCCCTTGCCCTATAACACAAGCTGCCGTGCCTTTTGTGGCTGCTGCTTAAAGTTCCTTCCCCCCCCCCCGAATATGACCCAGTTTATTCAGAGCCCCACATGAAGAGCTGGGAATAGGGCATTCCCAGCCCTGCAGCTGGTGGGATCATGGGTGTGTGGAGACTTTGCTGGTGCCTGGGAAGGGGAGGCACATACAGAGATCCCCACCCCTTCAGGCTGGATACGAATCCTACAAGGCCCTCACAGAAATTAAGACCCATCACGGAGGGTGCTGGGGCTAAGGTGGCAGTGTCTGCTACTTTGCAACAGCTCTCCCTGTAGATTCCTCACGAGGAATGAGAGAGCGGGGCTGGGTGGGGATGATGCCCACTGTGATTTCCCAGAAAGCTGTTCTTTTTCTTTGTGGGAGAGGGAGAGGGTTTGTCTTTCGGCTTCTACCCCACGAGGCATTGGCTAGCCATAGGCCGGCTGGTAGGCTTACAGGTTTTTTGTTTGTTTCCTAAGCCCAGCCTGCGTCATGAGGTCAGTCAGATAAGGTGGCCTAGGCCGTCTAGTAAGAGAGAGAGAGAGTGGCAAAGAGAGAGAGGCAGGGTAGGTGCCAAGCATTGGGACAGAGGCACAGCACCTCAGCAGCACAGTAGTATTAGCAGCCAAGCCCTGGATGGAGGAGGAGGAGGAGCCCTGTCCCAGGACTGCCCCTGGCATGGGATGGATGGCGTGTGCCACTGCACCATCACTCTTTGTCCAGGGGCAGCTCCGTGAATCCCAGCAGCGGAAGGTTAACCTTCAGAAAGAGCAACTGCTCCACCAACTTGGCCCCCAGTCTCAGGCGGTGCGGGGAACATATGTCCCCCGCGATGGAGAACACCCTCTCGCTGGGGACACTGGTTGGTGGGCAGGACAGGAATCCCTTGGCCACTTTGGACAGGGCCGGCCACACTTGGGCCTTGCTGGCCCAGTAGGCCAAGGGATCGCTGCCGGGTTCTATGCAAGGCTCCTCCTCCAGATAGGTCTCCACTGCTGCTGAGGCGCCATCATACTCCCTCCGGTAGCTCTGGGTGGGCACCACCTGCCCCACTGCCCTCAGCCACGCTGCTTGCCCTTTTGTGCTGCTGGTCCCCATGCTCCCCTGAGTGGACAGAACAGAGGAGGAGCTGCTGGCAGTAAGGGTCCTGCTGCTGCTGGAGGCAGGGATAGACCCAGATGGCTGAGGGTCGCTGCTCCTACTCCCACCATCCCCAGGGGCATCCCGCTGCATGGCCCGCTCTGCCTGCCTGACCTTATCGACCAGCATCCCCTTCTGGAGGCCATAGTGCGCACTTTCCCGTGCCATGCTGCCCTTGATCCTGGGGTCCAGCATGGTTGCCAGGACATATTCGTCCCGGCGCAGGAGGTCACCAAAGCGAGCGCTCAGGCCCGCCTTCAACTTGTCGGCTAGCTCCATCGCCTCGTCGCACATTCTCCTGCCCTGAGGGCCACGATCCCGCCCCACCGCCCCAAGAATCTCATCCAGGCTGCTGTGGAGACTATGCACCAGCGGGGTCACCTGGCTGAGGGTGGCAGTGGAGCTGCTCAGTGTCTCCGTGACGGCCAGGAATGGTCTCAGGACAGAGACGGTTTGGGATATAATATCCCATTCCTCCCTGTTGTACCCTGGAGGTGACTCGATGTCTGTCTCCAGTTCCACCTGATGCAGGGCGGCTTTCTGTTCAAGAAGCCGCTCCAGCATCAGGAAGGTGGAGTTCCACCGGGTGGAGACATCCTGGATCAGGGTGTGCACCGGGGACCCTTGCTCAGCCTGCTTCTCCCGGAGGAGTTCGCTGCCCTTCACGCTGCGGTTGAAGAAGCCCGCCAGCTTCCTCCCCCGCTCGACCAGGGAGCTAAGGGTGCCTGGCCCAATGCCTTTATCACCCAAGCCCAGAGCGTCCTTCACCACCAGGTGGAGGGTGTGTGCGGCGCAAGGGATACTCGTGAACCCCCCGTCACGGACTGCCTTAAGCATATTGGCCGCGTTGTCCGTGACCACACACCCCTTGGTGAAGGCCACGCCTGGCGTGAGCCACTCCCTCACCATGGTGGTCAGGGCTGCCTCTACCTTCCTTGCGGTGTGGGAGCTGTCCATAACTTGGGACTGAAGCAGGGCCCACCTATACCCTGCTTCAGGTCCCCTCCTGCCACTGCCAAGCACTGCCTTTGCGTCCTGCCACCAGTGTGCAGTCACTGCCAGGTAGGCATGCTGGGCGTTCCTGGAGGACCACAGGTCCGTGGTGAAGTGGACCGTTGCCCCCCCAGCCCCTGCAAGCTGCTCCCTCACCCGCTCCTTCAAAGCCCTATATAACTGTGGGACCACAGTCCGACTCAGGGCGGAGCGGGAAGGAAGCTTAAAGTTGGGAGCCAGGAACGCAAGCAGACGCTGGAAGCCCTTGTCCTCCACAATGGAGAAGGGCTGGCCATCCAGGGCAATCATCTCGGCAACCAGGCGCTTGCCTTTTTCCTGGAAGCCTGTGCCACGGCGCCCTGCCGATGGCCTCGACACATCGCCCCACCCCATCTCCTCCATGGTGGACTGGCGGTGCTGCTGGGGAGGCTCCTGCAGTTTTTCTGCCCCCATAATGCTCCTGCTGCTGGTAGAGGCAGCAGCAGTAGCTGCAGAACGCTGGCCCGCTGAATGGGCCGGGCGACTGGCCGCTGGAGTCGGGAACCCGCTGGCATCCACTTCGCCTGCCTTCCCGCTCAGCAACACAGCACTGTGGCATGCCTTCAGGTGCCTGGCCATTGCAGTTGTGCCAAGGTTGGCAAGCGCCCGCCCACGCTTCACCACCTTTTGGCACAGCGTGCACTGCACCTCTCTGGGATCATCTGCCCTCACCTGCTTAAAATGCTCCCAGACAGTGGATTTTTTTCCCCCTCCTGCTGCCTTCTTGCCCGCCCCGGCAGACGTGCTGCTGCCAGTGCTGCTGGGAGAGGGAGAACTTTGTGGCACTGGTGGTGATGCAGCTCTGGGAGGAGGAGGGTCAGACATTGCCTCATGGACATAGATATCCTCTGCGGCACTAGTGTCACTGACTGCTGCCTCTTCCTCACTGTCCCCAGCGATCATGGCGATGTCCCCAGAAGGGGAGTACTGGGACCCGGAGGGTAGACTGCCCGTGCCCGCCATGCTGCTGGCACTCTCCCTGTGCCCCCCTCTGTGGCTGCTAGTGCTGCTGCAGCTGCCGCTGCTGCCACTCCTCCTCTCCCAGTCCCTAGTACTGGCATTGCCCGGGGATCGGGCCCTGCCTCTAGCAGCCGGGGTGGGATCCACCAGCTCTGGGCTACTGGGGATTTCCTCGACTGTGGGGGACATTGGTGGCCCTGGAGGAACATCGGTAGAAGAAGCAGCCCCAGCTCCTGCTCCATCACCACGCACAGCAGACACAGATGCAGCAGCCTGAGCCTCAAGTCCTGCAGGCCTTCCAGTGCCCTGAGTGTCAGTGGAGGGCACTGCCAGGAGACGTTGCAGAGCACCCTGGGCCCCTAAAGCAGGCCTCCTGATTTTGGGAGGGGGTGAGGCGCTCTGCCTCTGGCTACTGCTGCTGCCTGCTGCTGCTCCTCGTGCACGGCCTCTGGGACGTGCCCCATTGCCTCCCCTACGGGCAGCAGATCGGCCTCTCCTTCCCTTCTCCATTTCTCCCGAAAAAAACAATGTTTTTTAATATATAATTTTTTAAAAAAATTTTATTGAATTTTTTTATCAAATATTTATATCTCTATATCTACACTAATAACTAACTAACTACCTAACTAATAAATGTATTCTAAATGCTATGAATAACTCCAACAAACCCTAAAGCTGAATCACAGAAAACAGTAAACACTATCTCTATCAGTAAACCTTAAACTAAACTACTCCTACTATGTCAAAACAAAAATGTATCGACCTAATCCTATCTATCTACCTATGAATATATGGGATGGGGGTTGGGGGGCAATCACAAACAAGACAAGGAGGGGTACAAAACTGAAATGAAACCTAAATCAATCTATAAATTAATATACTACTACTCTAATGAATCAAAAAAACAGGGGAAGGGAATGGGGAGGGAATATTCAATGGAGGGGGGAGGGAAGGAGGAAGATTGAAGATTGAACACAGGGAGGGATAAAAACAAAAAATAACAACTAAATCTATCAAAGCTAATGTAAATAAATGAGAATATGGGGGTAGATGGGTTGGATGGGTGAAATAGGAGGAGGATGGCAATGGATTGGGGAGCTGGAAAATGCTGGGTGAAGGAGCCTTCTGAAATGCCTGCTGTTGGGAACAGTGACTAGCTCAGAAAGTATTGGAAAGAGGGGAGGCAGAAAGTATTGTTTCTTCCTGCGCCCGCCTCAAATCAAGCCCCATTGGCTCCGTGCAGCCTAGCCCGTGGCCAATCGCAGACTGCCAAGCCAGTGGTTTGAGGCAAAAAGAGATGGTGATTCAGCAAGCTGGCTGCTACTTGAAGCCACTCTTCACCCTCCACCCCTGGTCCCTGGAAGTCTGCTCCTAGCTGAGTCAGATGACTTCCCCCTCCCTGCTACATTTGGCCTTCCAGGGACCTGAGTTACAGAGTGACAGTAGATGATGTTTTAGCCACCCGAACACAACCGAACGCGATCCGAACTGAACGAATTGTTCGGCCATTTCGTCGTTTGGTGTTCGGATCTGTTCGGTATGTTTGCCATATCGCCGTTCGGTGTTCGGTTCCATTCGGTATGTTCACGTTCGGGTTCATGTTCACGTTCAGTAGTCCGAACAGGCCGAATTCAGGCCGAACACCGAACTACCAAACCGCGTTCGCCCATCCCTACTCACCAGATAGAGTTGATGAAAAGCGCTCCTGGGCTCTGCCGCAACCTGGCAATCCAGGCACAACAAAGGATCCCGAAGCACTCCAAGGCTGCAAACCCAATCAACCAAAGGGAGCCATACCCCATCAATAGAAGAAGTCCCAATCTCCTCCAGGTCACAAGATCAGCCAATGATCATCACCTTAGTCTTGTCAGGATTCAGCTTCAGTCAACTCACCCTCATTCAGTCCCCCACCGCAACCGGTCAATGGGTACCCGCAGAGACTGCTGGACGTGGGTCAGATGAAAAGGAGAGGTAGAGATGGGTGTTATCAGCATACTGATGGCACTGCATCCCAAACCTCTGAATGACCTCACCCATCAGCTGCATAAACATATTGAACAAAAACTAAGGTCTTAGTCATCAGTAGATGTCGGAAAAAACATAGATGGTTTTTGGATGGGGAGGCGATAGAGCAGGTCCCCCATTACAAATATCTGGGGGGTCATATTTGCAAAAACTCCCTCTTGGGAAACCCATTTTAAAGCCGCACAAAGACAACTCAAGACAACAGGACAAGGCATTGTGAATTATTATCAGGGCCCCGAGGGAAACGCGGGTCTGCGAATCGCAGATTTCCCGCGGAATTCCCCTCCCCCCGCGGAATCTCCTGCCCTGCTTACCCCATGGTAAGGTAAATCGCGCCGAGGTGCAGAATTGGCCCCTGACTCCCGCAGAATTTTTTAAAAAATTCCGCGGAAGAATCGGGGCCCTGATTATTATTGGTCCAAAGGGGGGAGGCTATTTAAACTGGCCCTGTGGTTGTTGCAGGCAAAAATGGTGCCTCAGTTGCTCTATGGATTTCAAGTCTGGGGAGTAGGTAAGATTATGAAATTGGAGAAAGAGCAAAATAAAATGCTGAGGACAATCTTGCAGGCCCCCAGGGCAACACCAGCAGTATTACTGAGGGCGGAAGTGGGGATCAAGTGTGTGGCTAGTAATGCCAAGGCAGCAGTTTTAAAATATTGGCTGCGGTTAAATCTTGTACCCTCAGGCTCGCTGGCGTGCCAAATAGTTTCAACTGCCGTGGGCAAATGATATCAGTGAGTACAGCGAGAACTGAGGCTGTTGGGATTGTCCCTGTCATTCCTTATGAAACTTCCTTTTAGTAGGGCTTGGGTAGAGGTGAGAACTAGGATTTGGGACCAAGATCTTCAAACTGAGCACGAGTTGCTCATGTCCCAAAAGGTAGCAGTACTCTATAGGGAATGGGTGATCCCTCCTGATGGCCCCAAAATATCTGGGTGAGATAAGCATGCAGGCAACTAGAGTAACCTTCACTTTGGCTAGATTAAATAGCTTTCCATCTGCAGTAATGGAGGGTAGACTTGACGGTACTCCTTGGGAGGAAAGATTTTGCCAGCAATGTGATATGCATAAAGTGGAGATGATTACGCATATTCTTCTAGAGTGCCCGGCCTATCAATACTGGAGGGAGCTTTATATAGCCCCGTTGGTCAGTATTTCTACATGTATTACAGAGGTTGCCCTCATGTGAGATAAGGATATTAGGATATCAAAGAGTGTGGCAAATTTTCTGACCAGGGTTTACTGGGCTAAAAGAAATATGGTGGTGAAGGGAGAGTCTATTGCGGATTATAGGATGTCAACTTCCGAAGGCGGGGTAAGAAGGGGGGGGAAAAAAGGATGATTAAAGTTTTATTTCATCCCTGTGGGACAAGTGAAATGGGGCTGTTCCCCGGGCATTTGGAGGGGTGGGATTTTTTAAAGTGGCAGTGTGGCTATTATTATGAAATCATATTTTTTGCATATTGGTTGTCACCTTTCAATTTTACTTGTTACCTATAAAATTATTGATGCAAAATTTTTAAAGCTTAAGTTTTAAAACTGTAATTATTAAGGGAATTTGAATCTGAAGTGCGTTGAAGTTGTATTATGTAATATTTTGTTATATTTGTATTATAGGATGATGGGGATGTAAGTGGTGTTGTGAAGTAAAATATATATATATAACAAGAAGGGGTACAAAATGGAACTCTGCTGGACCCCATACGGGAGATCCCAAGGAGATGATGATCAATCACCCAACACCAAGTGCTGAGACCTCCCATCTAAGAAAGAGTGGAACTACTCAAGAGAAGTCCCATCCACTACAGCCTGGTCCCACAGGTGAGACATAAAAACCACATGATCAATGGTATTAAAACCCGCTGAAAGATTTAAGAAAATCAACAGCGTAGAATTTCCCCGATCTAACTCCAGGCGAAGGTCATAGACCAAGGCCACAAGTGCACAGTCTCCATGCCATGCCCAAGATGAAAACCAGACTGTGACCAGTCCAGGAATCCAATAGCATCCAGATGTGCCTGCAGCTGACAAGTCACCGCCCATTCAATATCCTTCCCTTTGCGGGACAGAGAGGGCAATGGTGGCAGCAGTGATCTGGAGGGGGTTCCTGTGCTTGTAACAACCAGAGTCCTGGCCAGGTGAGAGACTGAGTAGTATAGGCTGGGAGGATCAAGAGAGAGAGAACCCACTTGAGCCACACTGGACTGTATCCAGCCTCTGCCCTCCTACCCTACACTACAACCTATAGCCCCTGCTTCATGCCCATCCTTAGTCTCAATCTACTGTAAGGATAGGGCTGAAATGAGATTTCAACAAAATAGAACATCTCGTGGAAATACTTGTTCCTGATACCATCCCAATCAAATTGAGAACCTCTTGGTACTCTCAACTGACATTTCATTTCTCAGATTACTGACTTTCTGCTTACCGGGATCCCATTCACCACTTTGCCATCCATTTCAAATCCCGAGAGGTAATACTGATGCAATACTGAATTTCTTGCACTCCATTTTCCCATGCACTTTCTTGTCGCTCATTGACCTGTATGCAGATTCCTTTACTAATCTGTAATCCAGTTGCAGATTGGTCAAAGCAAAGGGAAAAACAAAGAAAAAAAATTCTGACTGGAGGCAATCAAGTAGAGGTTAAGGGGCACTGGGGTTAAGGGGTGGGCTATTCAACAGTGATTGGATCAGAAATGAGGACACAACAAATTCGGAAGTAAAAATGTACCCTCAGCAATGTGGTAAGTGGTAAATTAATGGTAAGTGGATGGTCAGTAAATTGGGACAGTATCTCACAGTATTGCAAGAATCAAGAAATCACATTGTTATCAGGAACTGGTAAAGAAATTGATCCCAGTTCCTGATATATTCCTGAATGGTGCCGTGCATGCCCAGAATGGCTGCCCTTTTCCAAAATGGTGGCGACGCTGCAGTGCCATTTTGGAAAAGGGCTGCATGTGTGCAGAATGACCCCAGTGGTCATTTTGTGCATGCACAGTGATTTTTAATTTTTTTTAATTAAAACATTTTTTGCAAGATATCTCATGAGATTTCACACTGGGACTAAGATCTTGGCATGATCTAACTCCCAGATGAAATCTTGTGAGAATAAAAATTGATTATTGTTTCAGACCTAATGATGACCCTTGATGTACTTTGGGGAATAGATGAGCCCTTCCATATATTTCAGATTCTGAACTCGCCCCTGTCATCCGTGTAATTAGTCACCTCAAGGGTATACTACTGTAATACACTCTACATGGGGCTGCCCATGGTGACAGTCTGGAAGCTGCAGTTGGTGCAAAATGTGGTGGCTTGTCTACTTACTGGGAGCAGTCGCAGACAGCACATTAAACCGGTGCTCCAAGAATTGCACTGACTGCAAATTGTCTTCCAGGCCTGATTCAAGCTGCTGGTTTTGACCTATAAAGTCCTGCACAGCCTGGGTCCAGCTTACCTGAGGGACCACCTCATCCTCTGGGCCCTGGAGCTGCCCCTGCCCCTGATGACTGACAGCCTGTGGACTGACAGGAGGGCATTGTCGGCAACTAACCCATTGCTGTGGAATGTGCTCCTGATGGAGCTTCGCCTCAACTCAGATCTCTTTACTTTCTGCTGGAATTGTAAGACCTAGCTTTTCTGCCAGGCATTTGGTGGGAGGGACAGGGGAGTGGGTTTGTGGGTTTTTGGGTCGGGTATAATTTTTATACGGACCAGGATTATGAATTTGGAATGTGTTTTATACATTTTTTATATATTTGTATATTTATGGATTTTTATTTCATTTATTATTGTTTTGTATTATTAATACTTGTCAGCCACCCTGAGTCACCATTTGGTGAGATGTGTGGGGTATAAATAAATAAATAAATAAATCCTACAATTCACTGAAAGGGGAGGGGTGTTCAGTAGGGATGTACAATGGGAATGTGTTTTGTCTTTTTGTGTATCCCCACGTTTTGTGTTTTTGTGTTTTTTGTCTTTCATAGAACTTTACTGAAGATAAATAGAACTTGCTTTAAACTTTAAATGGTAAATAATACATAATGACAGGTATATATCCTGTAAATAAGTGTTTTTAAATAAAGAGCTTTTCATTGGCAAACCAGCAGTTTACTATGAATAGCAACTCTAAATTTGCACTCTGTGCTGTATAATAAAAGTTTCTGCATATTACTTGGCCAGCTTTGTGCTACAATGTGGCCTGATCTAAGAAGGCATGCATGCAAAGATAGGGGAAAGATCCCTGGTACAAATCCATTAGGGATGTGCGAACAGAACGGGGTTCAGATGTTCATCTGTTCAGCCATTCGGTCTGAAAACTTAGTTCAGGTTCATGGGTTCGGTCCTGCGGCATTTGGACCCCCCCAAATGTTTGGAAAGTTTGGCTGCCTGGAGGCTTGGGGCACTTCAGAGGTGCCCGTGGGGGCATGGCAGGCCATCGGAGACACAGCAGCAGCAGCAGAGACCAGGAAGGCTTGAGGTTTGGCACCTCAGGTTGCCCAGGCAGGCAGGCTCGGCGCTTGGCCCCTGGGGGTGCCCGTGGTGCCATGACTGGCTGTCTGAGACCCAGTGGCAGCAGCAGCAGCAGAGGTCAGGAAGGCTTGGGTCTTGGTGGCTGGCCTGACATCCCTAATTGGCCAGGCATTTCAGGCTGCCAGGCATCAGCAGAGCAGTGGCAGAGGCCTGGCCAGGGCTTGGTGGCTGGCACCCCTACTTGGTCAGGCATTGCAGGCGTGCATCCTACTCACCGGATCTCAACAAGCTCTTCTGCAAATTGGTCAAGCCTTGCCCAGTGGTGAATCACGTGGCCACCCAGTAGCAGACATTTAATTGCCATGGCACAGTACCCATGGCACAGCAGAGGCAGCAGCAGCAAGCATTGGATTGCCAGGGCACAGTACCCATGGCACAGCAGAAGTGGCATTGGCAGCAGCAGTAGACATTGGATTGCCAGGGGACAGTACCCGTGGCACAATAAAGGCTGCATTAGCAGCAGCAGCAGACATTTGATTGCCCAGGCACAGTACCCATAGCACAGCAGAGGCAGCATTGGCAGCAGCTGCAGACATTGGATTGCCCAGGCACAGTACCCGTAGCACAGCATTGTGCGAACGTGGTTCGGCCATTCAGGGTTCAGATGGCTGAACCAAACAGCTGAAAAGAACGCCCGAAGCCTTGAACAGTTTAGCCGTGTTTGGATGAGTTTGGCGGCGTTCAGGTGGGAAAACCCTGGCTGGCAGGCACGGGGGGTGGGGGCAGCTGAGGAGCAGACTTCCTGGTCCCAGGGGTGGAGAGAGGGTTGGACTAGAAGCCAGCCTGCCCAATCACTATTTATTTATTTATTTATTTGCAAAATTTATATCCCACACTATCCCAACACAGGCAGCCCAGAGCGGATAACAACTTAATATAAATACAATATAAAACAGTTTTAAAAAATAAAACATAAAAAACTCACAAACAATCCCCCCCTCCAATCTCCCCAGCCCCACCCAACCCTACACCTCTCCCTTGCCAAATGCCTGATGGAACAGCCAGGTTTTACAGTTCCTATGGAAGGCTGGAAGGTCCGGGGCCTGATGTGCCCCCACCGGGAGGCAAATCCAGAGGCGCGGCACGGCCACCGAGAATGCCCTATTCTGTGTGGCCCCCCAGGAAACCCGGGGGACAACCAGCAAGGCACCCCCAGTCAACTGCAGGGGCTGATCCAGAACCCGGGGAGTGAGGCAGTCTCACAAATAAGCAGGGTCCAGGCCGTGTAAGGCTTTATAGGTTAAAACCAACACTTTGAATCAGACCTGGAAGACTATTGGCAGCCAGTGCAGAGACTGGAGCACTGGTGTAACATGCTCCTGGTGGCCCAGCCCCACCAGGAGCCGAGCCACCGCATTCTGCACCAGCTGCAGCCTCCAAGTCTTCACCATAGGTAGCCCCACGTAGATCGCGTTGCAGTAGTCTAACCTAGAGGTAACAAAAGCATGGATGATCATGGCCAGGTCTGGGACTGAAACCAGCGGTCAAAGCTGCCACACCAGATGTAACTGGCGGAAGGCACTTCTCGTCACAGCCTCCACCTGGAGATCCAGGTGGAGCTGCACGTCGAGGAGCACCCCCAAGTACTGCAGCTGGGACGTCAGCAGAGGGCAGACCCCATCAATCGATGGAGCTGTCATCTCCGCCGACCTACCCACTAACATCACCTCCATCTTGTCAGGATTCAGTTGTAGTCAGTTAGCCCTCGCCCAGTCCCCCACAGCTGCCAATAACCGGGTAAGCACCGAAACAGCTGGGTCTGGATCAGTTGAAAATGAAAGATAGAGTTGGGTATCATCAGCATATTGATGAAACCTCACCTCAAACTCTCTGATAACCTCACCAAGTGGCTGCATATACATGTTAAACAGGAGAGGGGACAAGACCAAACCTTGTGGGACCCCACATGGGAGGTCTCAGTAAGATGAAAAAGAATCACCAAGTACCACCCGCTGAGTTCTTCTGGTCAGGAATGAACAGAACCATTCAAGAACGATCCCGCCCACCCCTGCACTGTCCCGCAAGCACATCACCAACATCTAATGGTCAATGGTATCAAATGCTACCAATAGATCTAATAGGACCAATAGGGTGGATCGACTCTGGTCCTTTTCTCAGCGAAGGTCATCCACCAAGGTCATAAGTGCTGTCTCAGTGCCATGACCTGGATGAAAGCCAGACTGTGAAGGATCCAGAGAACTGATGTGGTCAAGATGCCCCTGGAGCTGCTGAGCCACTACCCGTTAAATAAGCTTCCCTAAAAAGGGAAGTTTAGAGACAGGCCAATAGGTGACAGGGGTATCAGCGTCAAGCGATGGTTTCTTGAGCAGAGGCCGCACCACTGCCTCTTTGAGATAGCTAGGCATTCTGCCCTCCCACAGGGAGGCATTGACCATCCCAGCCAACAACGGCCTCAATGTCTCCCAGCAGCTCTTAATCAGACAGGATGGGCATGGATCTTATTCAGAAGAGGTGGTTCGAACAGCCCCAAGCACCCCCACCATGTCAGCAGGTGTCACTGATTGAAAGTGATCCAGAAAAATGGACAAGTCGGGGTTACAACACCTTCTACCTCCTCCACTTGTTAGGGTAGGGGGGGACAGGAAGGGGGAGATGATACCCGGCAGGCCTACCCCGGAAATTCCCATTCTCAACTCCCGGCTCCGGCGGACACGATCCTTTGTTTAAGAAAGACACCCCTCAGGTTCACATAGGGCCCAAACCTCTCCAGGAGAGACGTGGCCTATATCATCATTGGGGTGAAACCAGCAAGGACCTGAGGATCGCCCCCGCTGGCGCGCGGCTGTAATCACAGCGCCTATCCCCAAGACACTTTCACCCTGCACACAGTGAGGAACGGGGGAAGGGATACTCCAAGCACGATGTGGGGGAAGAAGTGGGGGTTGCAGGAAGGGTTCCAGGGGATGCGGGGAAGGGGGACGCGACCACACACACAGACACAAAGGGCTTCCCACGAATGACACGGGGGGAGGAATTGTGCTCCACACTGTCCCCACACACCACCCACCCGGCTGCTTTCTCCTACTCACCACCCACGCCCGCACTCACGCACCACCACTCACGCCGCTCCACGCACACTCCACCAGTCACTCTCGCTCTCTAGCTCCGTTTCCACTTCCGCACTGCTCCAACGCTGGGGGCCAGTCTCACAGCTATGCTGTTCACCGGCACCGCCCAAAGGAGCCTGTTCCTCCTTAAATATTAATGCCATTGGCCCCGCCCTATGACGCAGACGTTCTGAACGCCGTGGTGCCGCTCCTAACCCCTCCCCCTGTTTCACCAGTACCCTCTCCAGCTGCGGGGATTCCCGAGCCTGTGATGCCTCCCCTGTCCCTGCTGTGTCAGTCTGTTGCACCTGACGCTGGAGGTGTTCCGAGCGTCGCGGCGTTGCAGGTAGCTCCGCCCCCTGTCTACGTGCTGCCGCCGCCTCTTGGGCCAGTGGGGAACGCCGCGGCCCTGCCAACTTCCTCCTGGAGCGTCCCTGCCTCCACCTCCCTTGCCTTCTTTGCCCCCACACCCTCTGTGTCCTAACACCACTCTACTAAGTGTGGCATCGAGGTTGTGGTGAATCAGAGGGATTTTATCCACAAAATAATCCATAAAAAGATCACAGCAGGCGAAAGATGACTCAACCCCAGGGTTGAGGGAGGCCGGACTGACCAGCCCCCGCACTGCCCGGAACAGCTCCGCTGGATGGGATTTCGCCGATAGGGATGTGCAAACAGATCGTGGTTCGGGTTTGGTCATTCAGTTCGGTCCGGTTGTTCGGTTCGGTCACCGAGTTCGGGTTCGGTTGTTTGGTTTGGTTGCATTCGGTTTGGTTCGGACGTTTGGAAAAAGGTATAGTGAGATCCCGCGATCATTCCGGAAACCGGAAATTCGAGTGCGTGCAGAGTTGTGTGGGGAGAGAGCACGTGTGTGTGGCTGACTGGCTGTCTGGTTCATGAGTTTTTGCTGTTTGTGTGTTTGGTTTGGCTGTGTTGTTTTGGCTGGTTGGTGAGTGTTGGTGGGTGCATGTTGGAGTGTCTGTGTTGTTAAAAAAAATAAAATGAAGATGACTGTTGCCCTAATTAAACGCCGGGGGGGTGGGGGCAACATGGTGCTCCCGGAGCTGGTGGTGGTGGAGGAGGAAGAAGAAGTTGCCACCCCAGCCCCTGGACCTTCGGTGGTGGTGGTCTTGGAGCCAGTGGTGGAGGAGAAAGTGGGCACAGGAGGTGCTGCCAGATTTGAAAACTTTTTTTTACATTGAAGACAAGAAAGGCTCTATCAGTTAGAGCGAGCTCACTGGCGTGTGGGTGGGTTCAGGGGTGGTTGGCATCAGTCAGGCACAAACAGTGGGCATCAGCGGGTGGCAGTGGATGTCTTCCACAGGGAGAGAGGGTACTGTAGTGTGGGGGACTCTTCCAGCAGTCAGGCACAAACACGAGCAGCACCCCCACCCAAACGAGTGCCTGCGAGCCATCCCTAGCAAGGGTCTCCACTCTCTAGTTGCCAACTTGCCATCCTTACCTAGTACCCCCAAATAAGGGCAGGATTTGCATGTGCCAGCCAGGGTCTTTTCAGCTGCCATCCCTAGCACCCAAAGAAGGACAGGATTTGTATGTGCCAGTCAGGGTCTCTCCATTTGACATCCCTAGTGTCCCATAGCATCCCAAGGAGGGCAGGATTTGCATGTGCCAGCAAGGGTCTTTCTAGCTGCCATCCCTAGCGCCCCAAGGAGGGCAGGATTTGCATGTGCCAGCAAGGGTTTTTCTAGTTGCCATCCCTAGCGACCCAAGGAGGGCAGGATTTTCACGTGACAACAAGGGTCACTGTCTCCCGTTGCCATCCCTACTAGCACCCTAAGGAGGGAGGACTAGAGGCATCATCATAAATGCATGATATTATTTAGGTGTTGTTTATGTGTTCCTGTTTCAGAGAGGAATCAGATGCCGGTGCTGGTGCCATGCCACACAGGACAACGAGGTGGAGGTCGCCAGTGCCACCCCCAGACAGAGGGCGGACAAGTTCTGATGTCTGGAGGTGGTTTGAGAAGCACGAAAAATACATCGTCTGCACGGTAAGGCACAAGGGCTGGAACAACATGGAATGGATTGCCCTATGGCCTGTTAGGAATGGAAGTCCCCTGCAGAGAGAGATTGGCCACCCACCCACTTGTGGAGACAGAATGCAGTCAAGGCTTGACACAGACCTTTGGTCTGACACAGTATGGCACTTCTTATGTTTCTATCTTTTTATGCTCTTTAGATCTGCCAGAAAAGATTCAGGAGGCAGAGAGAGGGGACCACATCAGGGCTAATCGCCCATATTGAAAAGCTCCACAGGGAGACGGTGACTTGGCGGCAGCACTCTGGTGTGGCCGTGGAGCACCAGCACCAGAAGAGGGGGGGAGGCACGCCAGAAGTGATGCCATGTAAGCCCTCCCCCCTCCTCAAGCTCCAATGTGGAGTCCCCCCAGGTGTCTGCAGTGGCAATGGCCTTTTGGGCGGAGTTGGAGAGGCCCACCTAGGAGTTTGTGGCTGACCTACAGTAGCAAGCAGCCACCATGGAGAGCTGACTGGTGGAACGGTTCCAGGCGGTCGAGGTACGCGAGCAGAAGGTGGAGGCGTACTCTCAGTACGTCTCCAAATATGTCACCGCTGAGATCGCTGACCTGGAACTTTTCTGACAGTCAGTCTGCAAGTGGCAGGAGGCCATGGCATGGGTCATGGACTTGGCCATCGCACACAGCTACCAAATGCCAGTGGGTGTGATGTCCCCTGCCCCTAGGTCCCATGTGCCCTTGTTGTCATTCCCTCAAATTCCTGGGGACAGGCCCAAGGACTGAGTACATAGATAAGTTTCCTTTCTAGTTTCAAATGTTTGGTTTTTGTTTTATAATGTTGTTGTTTTGTTTTGTTAATATAAGTTATATTTGTTGTGTTATTGTTACAAGCTTTGTTTTACCTTACAAATCTTTTAATCCCTGTGTGCTGAAGTTCTGGCTGGCAGGTGGCAGAATCTCATACAGCTCGGCGATCCCTACTAGCAGCACCTGGCACCACATGTAGCGTGGTTAAGATATTAACCCAAAGATGTGCCAGGCAGCAGCAGGGTCTCAACTTGCAGACAACCCCCCAGGAGGGGCAGGAATTGTGTCTGTAAGGGTGTGCCAGAGAGAAAGAGAGACAGGCTCTTTGGCAGCGGGCATCCATGGGTGGGTGCAGAAGAGTAGGCTGGGGGGGGCAGACTTGCAGGTGGGCACCGGTGGCCACTGGTCAGTCAGGCACGAGCAGTGGCAGCACCCAGAAAGGAATGACAGCCCCCCATGACTGGAATGATAGTCCCAGAATCTCGTTGATGGTTCCTGGGATGGGCGGGCATGACTGCTTCAGGTACAGTGGAATGATAGCCTAAAGCCTATGGGAGTTGAATGATGTCCCTAGAATTAGTGCATGGTTGGGCACACTTCATTCAATTGCGCGATAGGTGAAGGAACGCACACAGGCAGGCACATAATACATTCCACATTTTGTTATATTCCATCTCATTTTGGTACGCTTTTGCTGCTGCTGGATGTGGGCATCAGGCACAGATGGGAGTTCTTCCTGGTTCTGGTAGGTGGCAGCTTGAGCTGGCCTCCCCTCGACCCCATCTCTCTTGTTCCATCGGGGAGCCTATCTCTCTCTCCCTCTCTCTGGCCATATAGTGCAGATGAGAGCATGGGTGGGATCATCTCTGTCTCTCCTTCTAGCAGTGGGGAGACTCTGACTCTCTTTCTCTCTCTCTCTCTCTCTCTCTCTCTCTCTCTCTCTCTCTCTCTCTCTCTCTCTCTCCAGCAACCTGGGTGGGCAGACAGGCAACTTGGCATGAGAGGCAGGAAGGCTGAATGAGGCAGGCTTTGAGCTTGGCAGAAACCTGGGATATTGACCCCTTGGCACAGACAGCATATAGGCCTGGGGGCCATTGTCAGAAGCAGACATTGGTTGCCAGGGTACAGAACCCTTGGCACAGACAGCATATAGGCCTGGGGGTCATTGGCAGCAGCAGACAGTGTGTTGCCAGGATTCAGAACCCTTGGGACAGACAGCATATAGGCCTGGGGACCATTGGCAGCAGTAGACATTGGTTGCCAGGGTACAGAACCCTTGGCACAGACAGAATATAGGCCTGGGGGCCATTGGCACTAGCAGCAGCAGACAGTGGGTTGCTGGGGCAGGCAGTCAGGCAGTGTGGCATGAGCGGCAGTCAGGCAGGCTGAGGCAGGGTTTGAGCTTTGCAACCTCAGAGGGCAGGCAGGCAGGCAGTGTGGCATGAGAGGCAGTAGGGCAGGCGGGCTTGGGCAGGCTTTGAGTTAGGCAACCTGGGTGGGGAGACAGGTACCTTGGCATGGGAGGCAGGAAGGTGGACTGAGGAATGCTTTGAGCTTGGCGGCAAGCTGGGCGGGCAGACAGGCAGAGTGACATGAGAGGCAGTAAGGCAGGTAGGCTGGGACATTGGCAGCAGGGTACTCAGAGAGGCTAGCAAAGACTGCAGTGCGAGAGAGCGAGGGCCAGTCAGTGTGACATTGGTGGGCCAAGATCGTGTAGCCATAGGCCGGCTGGCAGACTTAGAGTTTCCCAATGGCACCTTGTGTCATGAGGTCAGTCAGATAAGGCGGCCAAGGCTGTCTAGTAGGAGAGAGAGTGGGGGTGGGGGTGGGGCGGGGCAGGCTCCAGATATTGGGAGGGAGGGACTGCACCTCAGCAGCACAGCAGCAGTAGCCCTAGCCCAGATTGAGGAGGAGCCCCATCCCATGACTTCCCCTGGCATGGGATGGCGTGTGCCACTGCACCATCAATCCTTGTCCAGGGGCAGCTCAGAGAATCCCAGCAGCGGAAGGTTCACCTTCAGGAAGAGCAACTGCTCCACCAACTTGGCCCCCAGTCTCAGGCAGTGTGGGGAGAAAATGTCCCCAGCCATCGAGAACACTGGGGACACTAACTGGTGGGCAGGACAAGAGACCCTTGGCCACTTTCAGCAGGGCCGACCACATGTTGGCCTTGCTGCCCAGTAGGCCAAGGGATCGCTTCTGGGATTAATGCATGGCTCCTTCTCCAGGTAGGTCTCCATGGCTTCTGAGGCACCATCGTACTCCCTATCGTAGCTCTGCCTGGGAACCATCTCCACCACTGCTCTCAGCCACGCTGCTTGCCCTACTGTTGTGTGGGACCCCATGTGCCCCAGAGTGGCCTGCACGTAGGCCGAGCTGCTTCTGCTGCTGCTGGCAACAGGGATGCTGCTGGTGCTAGTGCTGCTACCTCTAGGGATGGGGGAATGGATAGACCCACCTGGTTGAGAGGGGTGGCTGCCCCCACTCCCACCATTCCCAGGGGTGTCCAGCTGCATAGCCCGCTCTGCCTGCCGGACCCTCTCCACAAGCGCATACTCCGGTAGGGCATAGAGCACTGTCTGGCATGCCAAACTGCCCTTGACCATGGGGTCCAGCATAGTTGCAAGGACATATTCCTCCCGCTGCAGGAGCACATCAAAACACGCCTCCAGCCCTGACTTCAGCTTCCGCACCAGGTCAAGTGCCTCATCGGCCAGCTTCCTGCCCTGAGGGCCACAATCCCACCCCCCGAGAATCTCGTTCACCCTCGTATGGAGACTCCGGACCAGAGGGGTCAGCTGGCTGAGGGTGGTGGTGGAGCTGCTCATGGTCTCCGTCATGGCCAGGAATGGTCTCAGAATGAAAACCGTTTGAGCCAGGAGCGAACATTCTGCCCCATTAAACCCTTCTGGTGCCCCACAGTCCATCTCCAGTTGAACCTGATTCAGGGCGGCTCTCTGCTCCACAAGCCGCTCAGGCATCAGGAAGGTGGAATTCCACCTGGTGGCCACATCCTGGAACAGCTGGTGCCTAGGGGAGCCTTGCTCAGCTTGATTCTCCCGGAGGAGCTTGCTGCTCTTCGCGCTCCAGCTGAAGAACCCCACCAGGTTTCTCCCCCGCTCGATCAGGGAGCTAAGGGTGCCTTCCCCAATCCCTTTATCCCCCAAGCCCAGAGCATCCCTGACCACCAGGTTAAGGGTGTGTACAGCACAAGGGATGCTGATGAAGTTTCCGTCAAAGACTGCCTTTCGTACATTTGTGGCGTTGTCCATCACCACGCATCCCTTGGTGAAGGCCACGTCTGGCATAACCCACTCCCTCACCATGGCAACCAGGGCTAACTCTAGGTTCCTGGAGGTGTGGGGGCTGTCCATGACTTGTGCCTGAAGCAGGGACCACCTATACCCTGCTTCGGGACCCCTCCTGTCACTCCCCAAAGCTGCCTCCAGGTCCTGCCACCAGTGCACCGTCACAGCCAGGTTGATGTGCTGCACTTTTCTACTGGACCACAGGACTGTGGTGAAGTGTATGGTGGCACCCCCAGCCTTTGCCAGCTGTTCCCTCACCCGCTCCTTCAAAACCATATACAAGGCTGGCACCACATTCCAACTCAGGGTGGTGCGGGGCGTAAGCTTAAACTGGGGGGCCAGGAACCCAATCAGCCGCTGGAAGCCCTTGTCATATACAATGGAGAAGGGCTGCCCATCAAGCACAATCATTTTGGCCAACAGGTGCCTGGCTTTCTATTTATGGCCACGCTGCCCTCCAGCTGCCAATGGCCTTGGCAGCTGCCCCCTCCCCAGCTCCTCCATGATGGACTGACACTGCTGGTGTGGCTCCTGCTGCTGTTCTTTCCTCCTGCTCCTGCTGGTAGAGGTAGACGTTGGTGCAGGACTCTTGCCTGCTGCAGTCAGGAACCCACTGGCATCCACTTCCCCTGCCTTCCCGTTTAGCAGCAGAGCACTGTGGCATGACTTCAGGTGCTTCGCCATTGCAGTTGTCCCAAGGTTGCACCTGCCCACGCTTCACCAACTTATTGCACAAAGTGCACTGCACCTCTCTGGGATCATCTGCCAGCACCAGCTTAAAATGTTCCCAGACAGAGGATTCCTCCCCCCCCCTCCTGCCTTCTGGCCCACCCCGGGTGATGCACTGCTGCTGCTGGGAGGGGGAGAACTTGGTGGCACTTTCGACACAGCTCTGGGAGGAGATTCAGCCACCGCCTCAGCTACAGACATCTCCTCTGCGGCACTAGTGTCACTGTCTGCCTCTGACTCACTGTCCGTGATCATGGTTATGTCCCGTGAAGGGGAGTACTGGGATCGTGAGGCTAGACTGCCTGTGCCCACCATGCTGCTGGCACTCTCCCTGTGCCCCCTCTATAGCGGCTACTGCTGATGCTGCTACTCCTCCTCTCCCTACTTCCATTGTCCGGGGATCAGGCCCTGCCTCTATCAGCCAGGGTGGGATCCACCAACTCTGGACTGCTGGGGATAGCCTCCACAATGGGGGACATTGGTGGCCCTGGAGGAACATCAGAAGCAGCAGCACCTGCTCCTGCAGCCACAGCAGAGAGTGCCGCAGCCTCATGTACTTCAGGCCTTCCAGTGCCCTGCGTGGCAGTGGAGGGCACTGCCAGGAGGCGACACTGAGTCACTGAAGCCTCTTGCCCTAAAGCAGGTCTGCAGAGTTTGGGGTGTGGTGATGTGCTTGGGCTGCTGCCTACTGCTGCTCCACGGGCATGGCCCCTACCACCACCTCTCCCACGTGCCTCATTGCCTGTCTTATGGGCAGTAGACCGGCCTCTCCTACTTCCCTTCTCCATGTCTTCCAACTCAAACATACACAAAGATTTTATAATATTTTTTTTACTCAGATTTTTTATCTAATATTATATCTATCTCTACACTAAATCTAACTTCTATTAACTATTCTAAAACCTATTGAACTAAATGGAATATCCCAATAACTACAAAGGCCTTGTCCTACAAACACACTGTATCTCTATCTATCTCTATAACTAATCTAACTACTATGTATATCTATCTAGTAACTATCTCTCTAATAACTAACTATCTATATAAACACAATATTACACAGGGGGAAACACAAAGAACACAAGGAGGGGTACAAAACTGAAATGAAAATCAATCTAATAATAATCCTACTCTAAATAAATCCAAAACTTAAAACAGGGGAAGGGAATAATCAGGGATGTAATAAGAGGGAGAGGGAAAGGATTCAATGGAAGGGAGTGGGAGGAAGGAAGATTGAACACAGGGAACACAGGGAGGGGTAAAAACAAAAAATAAAACCTAAATCTATCTAATATAATCTAAATAAATAATAATATGGAGGTAAATGGGTTGGATGGGTGAAATAGGAGGAGAATGGCAATGGATTGGGGAGCTGGGAACTGCTGGGAGAGGGAGCCTTCTGAAACACCTGCTGTCAGGTAGGGATGTGCGAACAGGTTGCGTTCGAGTTCGACTATTCGGTTCAGTTTGGTTTGGTGAGTGTGTTTGGTTCGGGGTTCAGTTCGGTCCTCAGGTTTGGGTTCGGCCGTTTGGTTCAGTTTAGTCATGTTTGGTTCAGCGTTCAGAAGTATCGCGAGAGTGTGATCGCGCCGGAAACAGGAAATTCGAGTGCGTGCGGAACTGTGTGGCGAGTGACTGTGTGTTTGTCTGGGTGCCTGTTCGGTTTGTGTGTTTTGGCTGTGTTTGGGTGTGCTGCTGTTGTTGTTGTGGTTGGTGAGTGTTGGTGTGTGTTGTGGGTGATTAACTGTGTGTTTTGGGTGTGTGTTTCTCCGTTATTGAAGGGCTAAGAACATTGGAACGCCAACTGGAAAATAGCTTATTTAATGGCTAATTCTAACGAAAATGTCATGAGGTCTGTGGCTAAATTTGCCTTGTCGGCAGAGTACAGCACAAAGAAATGTCAATTGTTGTTGGGACAAGGACAATTTTATTATGGTTCCTAGTGTTTAAGTGTTGCCAATATGAGCCCCGAGTAGGTCAGGGCTAATTTTAGTGATTTTAATTATGGTTAAATTTTATTTATGATTCGGAAATTTATTTAATCCCATCTTTTCTATTAGCTTTTTATATTATGTACTTTATCTGTTTTTGTAATTGACATTTAGGAGCCGAAAGTTTATATCTTTAGGCCATGCAGAGTTGAAACGTCTTTTTCTTGCAACTCCTTTTGTCTCATTTTGTTTTGATCTGTATTTTGTATTCTATTTATTATGACCTATGGTCTAGACAATAAATTATAACTAACTAACTAACTAACACAGGGTGCGTGTGGTTTAAAAGAAAATAAAAATGAAAGCTTCAAAGGTGCTTCTTCCCCGGCTGGGGGCCAACTTGCTGCTTGACTACACCTCCGGTGGTGGTTTCCAGCTCCTCGGAGGAGGGGCAAGCAGAGCAAGCGGTGGCCTCAAGAGGTGCAGGCAGGTTTGTACATTTTTTTTTTTACTTCCCTACACACACCCAATTTAAGGGCAGGTTTTAAATGTGCCAGCCAGGGGCTTTCTAGTTGCAATCCGTAGCATCCCCTAGCACCCCAGGGAGGGCTAGCATCCCCTAGCATTCTCTTTATGCCACAGAGAGAGAGGGAGGGTACTGTAGTGTGGGGGGCTCTGGCACAAGCAGCACCCCCACCCAAATACATGCCAGGCTAGCAAGGGTCTCCACTCTCCAGTTGTCATTCCATGCCCTATGCACCCCCAATTAAGGGCAGGTTTTGAACGTGCCAGCCAGGGGCTTTCTAATTGTAATCTGTAGCATCCCGTAGCACCCCAGGGAGGGCAGGATTTGCACATGCTTTCTAGTTGCAATCCCTAGCACCCCAAGGAGGGAGGACTAGAGGCATCATCATCACAAATGCATGATATTACTTTGGTGTTCTTAATGTGTTCCCATTTCAGAGAGGAATTGGATGCCGGCCCCAGCACTGGTGCCAGTCCAAGGAGGACCAGGAACCCTAGGCAGAGGTTGCTGCCATGACCAGTGACACCATCAAACACTGGGCACCGGCAGTTGGATGTCTGGAGGTTTTACGAGAAGGGTGATGGAATCACCACATGCAAGGTATGGCACGGACACTGGAACAAAAGGGAATGAATTGCCCTATGACCTGAGCTGTTAGGAGTGAAAGTCCCCTGCAGAGCGAGATTGGCCACCCAGTCCACCCACTTGTGGAGACATAATGCAGGCAGGACTTGAGACATCATTGGTCTGACACAATATGACACTTCTTATGTTTCTATCTTTTTATGCTCTTTTTAGATCTGCCACAAAATATTCCGGTGCCAGAGGGAGGGGACCTCATCACCGACATCGAGCGGAGGCATGACCTGAAAGTGAGGTGGCAGCTGGAGGACTCTGATGTGGCCGTGGAGCCCCAGGGCCAGAAAAGGGGGGGAAGGCAACCCACAAATGAAGGCATGTACATCCTTCCCACCCCCTCCAGCTCAGTTGTGGAGCCCCAGCGCCAGGAGCAGTCTGCGGCAGCAAGGGCATTTCATAGCCAGATTCAGGGGACCAGCCAGCACTTTGTTGCTGGCCTCCAAGTAATTGAAGACCGACTGGTGGAACAGTTCCAGGTGGTTGAGTTGAGGGAGAAGAATGTGGAGGCGTACTGGGAGTACGTCTCCAAGTATGTCTCCACCGAGAGGGCCGACCTAGAGCTCTTCCACCAGTCAGTCTGCAACTGGCCCTGTCCCAAAGAGGCTGCAGCGTAGATTAGCACCCAAAACCTAATCATAAGAGCTACCATGTTGGTTAGACCAATAGTCCAGTATCTTTTGCCTGACAGTAGCCAGCATGGGATGTTTCAGATGGAGCATTTACAATAGGTCATAAACAGAGCAACCCATTCCTCTCATTCATTGCCAGGTTCAGGCAGCTAGAAGTTTCATCCATCTGCCAGCTTGGCTAATAACCATTGGAAGATCTAGTCTCTATGAACTCCTCAATCTTTTTTTAAAGGCAGTCATACTACTGACCATCATAACTAGGATTAGGGACAGTTAAAGTTGCATCAGGACATTGGGTGTTTTTACACACACATTTCTCCGCATGTTTGCGCTTACATCTTGTGTGTCACTCATCCAGATCTTTAAAATCTTGCTCTTAGAACTTCAGCATGTTCTCACAGATTTAATAAGTACTTTATCTCTACTTTATCTCAAATCTGGATCCTGTAACATCTGGGTGTCCCCCAGAACTTGTGTGTGTAAAATGTTCTCCTGGTAAACTGCTTTGCTCCAGGCAGCTGTTGTCATGTATTTCCTATTATAAGCATATATTTTTGGCCATCTGTGTTCATAATGTATTAACTTTGAGTTTTTTTATGTTAACTTTCTGTTTCAATCTATTGGAATTGTGTTTTGAAGTATTGATTTCTAAATTCAACTTCTGTGATTAGCTTGGTTCAAGCTGAGGCCCCCTTAGCTACATTCCAAGTTTTTTTCAAAACATCCCAAATGAATTTTTGACTGTTGTCAAGGAAACAATCAAATGGCTAGGCCATAAAGAGGCCCCTCTAGCCAGCCTAGGTCTCTGGCTAGGCTTTCTCAGCCTAGGTGTGTGGAATCTTATGTCTAAGTGTCTAAATGATGAACGATCTAGTCATAAAACTTCTCCAGACTAAGAAGGAGGATTTGTTAGTTTTTTCTAGCTAACATATCTATTTAATTAGTGGGTGAAATAATCTTTAAGTTCTGGTTATTCTCTTTCTAATCTGACAATTATCTCTGATAGAAATATAAGGTTTCTATTCAGTTTAAACCTTGAAGGAAGCCTAACACTGATTGGTTTCTTTAAGAGAGCCAATTAAAATCCAGTGTATCTCCTTACTGACTGATGTGTAGCTGATGTCAGCGTGACACTCCTCAGGAAATGTGAGCCTAGCAGGCAAACTGTTTAAGTAGAGAGACACAGTGTAACTTTTTTCAGACTGAAAATCCAAACACCATTGGATTTCTTTCTCATCATGGCAGACAAAGGGAAGAATCTGGGAAATATGTAATTTATGATTCTTGATATCTTTGAGCCAATGAATTGTGCATATGTTAAGCTTTTCGAAGTTTTTTCTTAAAATAGAAATGTTTTAAGATCATGTAACTCTGATTGGCTATCAATGCCATTCTATGTAAGCTACTGATATTCTCTATTTATATTTAAGTAAATTATGCATATATTTTTATATCTTAAAAGTCTCATGTCTCTTTATTCATAAATGTATTGTCATTTTACAATACTTTCTTTGCTAGTCGGATATCAAAGTGAAGTGTAAATTCATTGTATACAATTTGGAAAAAGTGCAACCCAATCTAGTATGATTAGTTTAACTAAGGCCACAAAGCTCACTTTCCATTTGTAATAAATGAGATCTCGCAAGACGTGACACTGTGGTTACTTGGTTTCCATGGCAGCCGCTTACGTCTACAGCTGCACCTACTTTAGGCTGCCTCATGGCAGTGTGTGTGTGTGTGTGTGTGAAGAATGTATCAAGGAACTGCCTCAGGGCAGTGTGTGTGTGTGTGTGTGTGTGTGTGTGTGTGTGTGTGTGTGTGTGTGTGTGTGTGTGTGAGTGAGTGAAGAATGCATCTGGAACTTACTTGTGGACTTGTAAACCCAGAAGACTAAAAGACCAACACTTTATGGTGTGTGTAAAAATGCCCATATACCATCAACTCTGTACCTTAAAAAACATGGCGATTAAAAGGTGATCTTAAAGGCTTGCCTTGTCTTTTAAATGTTGTGTACAGCATTGTCACTAACACATTCCAGATCTCATTTCCATCTCCAACAGACACTGAAATGCTTAATCAAACTCACACTGGCATCCAGCCTTGATGGCAGTCACAAATCAACATTAGCTGGCAACCTTATATCAACAGACTGGCACATTCAAATGCCATGCATTGAATTAAATACCCTTAGTACATTATTCTGCCTTAGCACTGATGAGATTGCTATTCATGGTGATTACCAGGGTTCCTAGTTTTCCGTTCTGCATGAAAAACCATGGGAAAATGCTAATTTTGCCTTTTATCAGAGAATCCCACAGATGTTGCTTTTCACCAGAGAATCCCATCAATTTTGCCTTTGAAAATGCCCAAGATTCCACAGTACATGTGCTGCCTGAGCCTACCAGTAATAGCAGCAACCAGGCTGGTGAAACCCCATGTCATTGTGCCTGTGCCAATGGGCACTTTGAGCAGCAATGGTTGGGCCTGGTGGTTCCTTGTCACTGCTAGTAGGCATGCAACAGTCCTGGACAACAAACAGCTGGTTGTTGATCCCTACCAGCAGCACCTGCCACCCCATGTAGTGTAGTTATTAACCCAAAGATGTGCCAGCAGCAGGGTCTCAACTTGCATACAGCCCCCCAGGAAGGCCAGGGCTTCTGTCTGTGAGGAGGTGCCAGAGAGAAAGAGAGAGAGGCTCTTTGGCAGTGGGCATCAGGCATAGGGTGCTGGTGGTCAGAGGGGCTTTATCAGCAGCTTCAGCGGGCATCTGTGGGTGGGTGTGAAGTGGTGGCCAGTGGCCACTGGCAGGTCAGGCATGAGAAGCAGAAGCACCCAGATGATGGATCTTGGAACTGGAGTGGCTGCTTCTGGATGCAGTGGAATGGAATGACAGCCCCCCATGACTGGAATGATGGTCCCAGATTCTCGATGATGGTTCCTGGGACTGGCATGACAGCTTCAGGTACAGTGGAATGACAGCCTACGGGAGTTGAATGATGTCCCTAGAATTAGTGCTTGGTTGGGCACACTTCATTAAGTCATTGATCAATCATGAAATAGGTGGTAGCAAGTACAGGGAGGCACACACGCAGGCACATATAATATGTTGTGTGTTTATTTCCATCTCATTCTGGTAGGTTTGATGCTGGATGTGGCCAAGGGCATTGAGCATGAGCACAGATGAGAGCTCTCGCTGGTTCTGGAAGGTAGCAGCTTGAGCTGGATGCACCTATCCCCTTTTGTCTAGCAGCGGGCAGCCCCCCCCCTCTCTCTCCATGTACTGCAGGTGACAGCATGGGTGGGAGCGGGTCTGTCTCTCCTTTTAGCAGTGGGGAGACACTCTCTCTCTCTCTCTCCTTAGCCTAGACAGGAGCTCGATGCCATCAGGACAGGCATGCCATGGGGGTGGGCAGTTGCTTGGCCAATGGCCACAAGCAGCGGGTTGCTACTACCTTGTGGAAAAGGTTTATCCTGCTGACTCCCATCATTCATGCTGCGTCACCCGGTGTCCCATCCCCACTTGGACTTGTCTCATATCCCTAGAAAGGGTTAGGGTGGAACTGTCACCCTCAATGGGGAGAGTGTTGCTTCTTAACCTAAAGAGGAGCTCGATGTCATCAGAGCAGGTTGTTGCCGTAAACACTACAGGGTGGCTTAGTTTTATGGAAGAAGGGGACCCTGGTTCTCTGTGTGAGGCATGATGTCAACAGAACCCTGATGGTGGGTCCTGGGCTAGAGTGGCAGCTTCTCTTCCTCGCAGTACTTGTTTGGAAAGCTCATCACAGTACCAGATATTGGATCTACAGGAGAAAATCTTCCACATCAAGATGGCTTGGGAGGCCCCGGGGAGAGTTCTCTCTTTCTTTCTTTCTACACCTGTAAAACTCCTCCTGTTCTTTATTCTATTTGGGCAATGTTTGGCTGGTGTGCAGCACTGTTGCCCACGTACATGGCCTGGGATGATTATTTTGGGGGAGAAAGGGGCTTTGGAAGGTTTATAGTGGAGAGGGATGCATAGAACCAGACACGCCTCACAGAGAAGCAAGTAGGGTCTGTATGCTTGACAAGGCAGTGACTGCTATGTGGCCCCATCTAATACCCCCTTTGACTAACAAAATGAACTCCACAAAAATAGGAAAAAGCAAGCAGTTGCAGTTAATGTATTAGTTTAAATAGTATTTTCTGAGGAAAAATAATGGCTACTATCAGAATCTGTCTGGGGCCTTGAAACGTATCATTCAAGCCTATAAAACTAACCAGTTCTTTCCAGCAATGCTAAAGCTTTTTAGTGTAGTTTATCCATTACTGTTGTACAGTCAGACTGTTTTTTGGTGGACACTGTTTCTTACTCTGTATAAACTCTGTGCTTTCTCCAGCAAGTACACCCCACACATCTCTCATGCTGTAAACCCTCCTATGCATGATAAGAACTGACAATGCAGCCAGACTTGCTTATCTGGAGTACTCGTATTGGCCTGAAAATAACCTCCCCATGATTGGGAAGATGCTTCTTGTAAACTGCAGACTCCGCAGTGGCGGGGGGCTGGGGTCCCAGGTCCGGGGTCCAGGCCAGTGTCCCTCCTCAGCCGTCGCCTAGCAGTTGACTTAGAACTGGTGCAGACCAGGGGAATCTGACTGTTTAATTAAACAATTAAACAATTAAAACAAAGCACTGCGGAGGCCCATGGCGGGTGTTGACACGATGTGATTTCTGCCCAGTGCTCTGAATGTCAAAGTGAAGAAATTCAATGAAGTGCTGGTAAATGGAGGGAATAACTATGACTCTAGTACCTATGACTCTCTTAAGTGATTGGCAAGTTTAACGAGTAGTTACTGGGTGATACAGGTGACTGCAACCCTGATGGTGGGTCCTGGGGCTAGAGTGGCTGTTTCTTGATGCAGTTCACAGATGACTCTCTGTGCGAGGATCTCCAGGAGAGAATCTTCCACAGCAAGATGCATTGCTCCTTAACCGAACCTCAGTTGAACATGTGTCAGTGGGTCCTAAGAGATAGTCAAGAAACATTCTGTCAGAGCTGGCTGAGTTTTACTTGGTTGGAAAGACCCTCCAGGAGAGAATCTTCCACAGCAAGATGCATTGCTCCTTATGCGAACATCATTTGAATGTGTGTCAGTGGGTCCTAAGAGATATCCAAGCAACATTCTGTCAGTGGCCCAGTTCTACAACATGACTTCTGATTGGCATGGGCAGCATTGGCAGCAGCAGCAGACATTGGATTGCTCAGGCACAGAACCCATGGCACAGAGAGCAGAGGCAGCATTGGAAGCAGCAGCAGAGATTGCATTGCCAGGGCAGAGAACCCATGGCACAGACCAGTGGCGGCTGGTGGGTTTTGAGGTTTGTGGGGTGCTGGGTCAGTAAGGTCGGCAGGCCTAGGGGTGGAGCCTAGCCAATGGTAGGCAAAGCCTAGCCAACGGTAGGCGAAACTTTCAAGTTAATATGAATGTTTACAAACTTGGTTCTCCATGTGTAAAAAAACTGGAATGGGTGTTTCTCTCCCTGTGCTCCCCTCATCCTTGTCCTTTGATTGTAGGTACACTGCTGGCACTATATAACTGCTTAATAATAATATGCAATCAAGAAGAAAAAACCCCACACAGAATACAAGTCTTGGATAACTCAAGGAAAACTCAAGGCAAGGGTTTATTAAGCAAACAGAGCATTAAACAAAGATTAACACCTGCCCCCAAACACAACCTAAAACAAAACCAAAGACACCCACACACAAACCAGCCAATAACTCAAACAACAGACTCTCCTCCTGCCAGCTCCTTTGCATCACCAGCCAAGCACCTGAAAAGGTTTCCCATACACTCCAAATACAAACACTCATACAGGTCACTGTCTATCGCTTGTCCAGAAATGGCACTCGATGGTCTTTGAGACATGCAAACTGTTCAATTGTCCTGTGGTTGAAGTCAGGTATTCGTTGCATCAACCTTTTCTCTATTGACAACATTGCCAATGCATTGAGTCTTTCTGCTGTCATTGTGTTCCTCAGGAAAGTTTTTATTCTCTGTAGAGCTAAGAAAGACCATTCAGATTCCACTGTTGTCATTGGTGTTGTGATGACAATTCTCACTAGATTTAAAGTTTCAGCAAAGCTGTCCTGCAGATTGTTGTCCAGCAATGTATGAAGTAGCTCTGAGGCATCCTTCATACCATACAAGTCTTTTTTCTCATACAAGACAGAAAGCTCCGTCCTCAGTCTGTCTTTGTGTAGCATAGGGTAGGCATCCACTGTTTCATTCAATGCTCGCGTTGGAAAGCGTTGGTTGTGTGCTGCAAAAAGAGCCCCCTGTAATAAGGTTGAGCTTACTAGGTGCTTTGTGAACGCAAATAGTTCCTTTGCATGTGAAATTATCATATCACAAAATTCAACTGCGATTTGATCCAGGCTATCTATAGTGCTACCTCTTGGGAGCTGGGACTGCTCTGGCACTTCGGAACACAGATCCTTAATAGAGTCTCTCACTCTATTGATGCTGCTGACAAACTCAGTAGTAAATGTCTGAACACCTACAGAGTCAATCTCTCTCTTTTTCAGTTGATCATAAAGCACCTTCACATGAGGCATTATTTTATGGAATAAAAACAGGAAGTAAAGGAACTCCCTATCCTCTTCCAACTTTCTACCAAATCCCCATGCCTCACAAGTTGCACTGGCATCAAAATTACCACTTCTTATGTGGTTGAAGCACTGTATCAGATACTCTCGGTGCTCATAAACTACGTTTACTGTCTTAACATTAAAGTTCCATCATGTGGCAGGTGCTCTGGGGAGTCTTCTCTTTACTATCATATCCAGAACCTCTGTCCTCTTTGGAGATGATGAAAAAAAGGCAGTTAATTCACCCAAATCTGCAAAAAATACTTTCACCTTTTTTATTTGGGACACAGCTTGTTGCATTATCAGATTTAGTTGATGTGCATAGCAATGTACATCATGAGCATTTGAGTACATGTCCAGTATCCTCTTTTGGACACACCCCCACATGCTGCCCACTCATCACGCTTGCACCATCATAGCTCTGAGAAATCACTTTCTGTTTATCCTCGTCCTGTGTGAAAACAGCATTCACCTTCTGCAGCAATGCTGTGGCAATGGTTTCTGCACGAGAGTCTTGCAACTGAGTAAAACTAAAAAAAAAATGCTCTACAGCTGAGCCTCTGCCATCAATGTACCAATAAATGAGTACTGACTGGCAGTGAGTTGATACATCTGTTGCATCATCGACCTGAATAGCCACATATTCTGTGCTCTTCAACTCCTCGATAATGAAATCCCTGGCCACTGTGAGCATGCAGTCTAGGAGTTCATTTTGGATCGTTTTGGAAGTGCCGTTGAAAACTGTGGCAGTTTTAAAATACTTTTCTATCACAGAATCGATGCTGCCAATAAGATCAACCAAGGCTCTAAACACTCCTGGGTTCAAGGAGTCCTCAGTCTCATCATGGTCACGCAGTGCCAACTCGAAAGCACCACAGAACCGAATACAATCAATTATTTTAGACAGAATGTACGGGTTGTTGTCAACTTCTTCATTGTGTCTTCTAACGCTCACAAGGTAACCGTCATCCAGTTGTGTCACTATGTTGGTCTTGCCAAATGCTGCAAGCTTGAAGCAGTTATCGATATGACCTTTGCATTCATCATGCTTCTGTATCTTCTCTGCTAGATGCTTTGAGTCCTTCACTCCAGTCTTGGTCCACGCCACCTCACTCCCGAACAGCAAACATGGAAAACAAAACAATGCAGTCTTGGAAACGCTGTCGCACAGCCACTTCTTCTTCTCATACCACGCTGTGCTGAACCGGCGTGTGTAGTCCTTCCCTCTGTCATGGGAAGCTTGCGCAAGCTGAAGATCTGGACGGTCAGGTCCCAGTTCTTTCACCTGACATTTTTCAGCATAAGAGAGCTGTGAGAATGGCTTTGCCAGCAGTGAATCTATGGTGTTCATTTTTAGTGATTCGCTCTTTGATGTTTCTGTCCTGCAAAATAAAAGAAGATTGTTGGGAATTGTACTGCAGCAAGCTTTTAGCCATCCTTATGCACTGCACTACAATGGGTGCATGCAAAGACAAGTTGTGAATGAAAGCATAACATGTCATACACACACACACACACACACACACACACCTTTCCCCCTTGCAAATGATATGCAGAACTGTGGTGCACACAACATGCCATGGCAGGCAGCAACTGAAGTTCCTAGAACACTATGCAATGTCTCTTGGCACTTACCTCAATGTAGTCTCTGTTCTTCAGTCAAGTCCTTTGGAACTAGGTTAGCAATTCCTTGACAGCAGTGACTCCTGCTTCTTCTGCTCACAACAAACAAACAAAAAAACAAACAGAAAAATCAGTTTGTCTCAGAGAAGCCATGACCACCACACCACACAATAGAAGTAGCAAAGAGAATCCCACATGTGATGGCTGCTTTTTGAACAGCACACATTCTGTCAGTAAATCTGCAAGCTTGCCACTCCTCCCCCCCCCCCCGCGAACCCCCCCCTGGGGAAAAAAGTTACCTGTTTCTGTAGGTGATCTTCAGAAACAGGATGGATACCTTCTCTCTATGGGTAGTTCAGTGTCCTCTACGGGTGCCATAGATTCTATATACATTTTAGAGAGTAGGTTAGACTGACAACAAATTTGGGCCACAGCAAGACATACTTCTGAAAACCTACAAATCTCTTCAAAAGCCCCTCAAGATACTTAAAAACTGCAGAATGGTGAGAAAAAATGCTCCGTCCAGGTGAAGAGCAAGCTGTTCTTAAAGTTTCCTATGCAGAAAGAAAAGATTTGAGGGGAAGGAAGCACAAAATAACCCCAAGTGGGCCCCAAGCACATGGCTAGCAGACTGGAAATGGAAAGTTAACCAGAAAAACCACTCACATTCCATGTACAAGCCGCTCACCCCAAACAAACCAAGAAAAATCAGACAACAACACTGGACAGAAAATTCAGCCAGGCTGGGGGTCTGCAGAGTAGAGCAGCAGGGAAGCACATGGTCAGCCAGAGAAACCATTCATATTGCATTTACAAGCCCCCAGCCACCTAACTAGTTTCCCCTAGCAGCACAGCAACAGAAAACCAGAAAGCAGCAGACAATTAGGGAGGAAAAGCTGCAGAGACCATTTGAATCAGGGGCAAGGCAAGCAAAGGGTGTATTTGGCAAAGGGGCCCAGAAAGGAATTAAATGTTGGAAATGCAAGGACTGTGAGATCATTGCATCCATTTACCCAAAGCAGAGTTTACAGAGGAGTGTGAGTAGCTAATCATCAATAAGCAGGCAGGAAGCATACTTAAGCTTAAGTAGCTTTATTAGGAAATGCATGTAGGATAGGAAAGGCCTACATCTATGCTAAGTCTCTTGACTAGGTGTGTTCAAGAGGGAGGAAGGAAGCTCTCTGAGACACAAAGAGATGAGAAATCTCCTGGGGGAGGAGATTGACCAATCAGGTCCTGACAGGAGTAGGACAGATAGGATGGGGGAAGGGTTCCCTGATCTGTCTGTTTACTCCTGCTGTTTCTAGCAAACAAACAGGATGAGGTGCTTAGGGGGAATGCAACCAAAGGAATGTATTTCCAACATTAAATTCTTACCAGTTTCTAACTGCCTCCTCAGTTCGTTTGTTGTCCAGGCAGCAGTTCCCAACAGTACACCACACACTAACAGCATGACATGCAACTGCAAATGTGCTGCTAGCTACTGTTTGCAGGGGCTGGGCTGGGCAGCGCTCCTCCTCCTCCTCCTCCTCCAATCTGGTCTCTCACACTGATTTGCTTCCTGACCTGCTTAGCTCCTCCCCCTGCTCTCCCCCTGGCCCCTCTGCATGACTCACAGTGGTGGTGACTGAAACGGGTGTTTTCAGATGCAGCCTATTTTGGCTGAGTTCCACACAATGGAATTCAGCTTTGCTTTGAAGCCCCTACCCCCTGCCTTGAGAGAGAGCCATGCAGTACAGCGGGACGGTGCCTGAGCATGCAATCTCTGCATCTCATTCTCTTGTTATCTGGGCAGCTCATGCTCCTTCTCCTCCCAGGCTTCCCCCCTCCCCCAGTCCACTGTAAACAAAACAAACACACACATTGCCACACTTGTCTCCTTAAAATGAAGTTTGAATGATGGATCTTCTGATGAACT
This sequence comes from Sphenodon punctatus, assembly GCA_003113815.1. Classification (NCBI taxonomy): domain Eukaryota; kingdom Metazoa; phylum Chordata; class Lepidosauria; order Sphenodontia; family Sphenodontidae; genus Sphenodon; species Sphenodon punctatus. The sequence goes on from QEPC01008723.1 coordinate 1,246,109, forward strand.
GAACTGATGGATTGTCTGATGGGGGAGGGAGCAGAGTGGCTCTGCTCCCTCCCCCCATCAGCGGCATTGTGGTCACTGGCACTGGCCAAGTGGCCAGTAAACAAAAAAAAGCAATTGCATTAAAAAAAGACCAACATCACAGTCTGAGTCACACTTGTCTCCTCCTTGGAGGTGCCTCCCCACCCCTCCCTAAATGATGGGGGTTGTGCGGGGGGGGGAGGAGAAGCAGAGCAGGGTTGATCGCCCCGTGCTGCAGCGCAGCCGGGAGGAACAAGGCAGAGGGTTGCAGGAGTCATCAAATACATCGAATGACTGGACATAAGAGAAATTAGAGATAACCCCCCCCCCCCGGCACGGCAACTGAATGGAATGGCACTGAGCAGCAGGTGCACGCCTGTAACTGACAGCGCTAGTCAGTTGCAGGCAGCAGCGCGGAGAGTCCATATCGGATGCATGCGCATGAGACAGAAGACTCTATATGCATGCACCCGACATCTAATGTGAAGGAAACGGCCGCAGCGGTGCCACACGGCCGGGGAAAGTGCCCAGGGCCGGCCCGGAGCTGGGGCTGATCGCACCAACTCTGGAGTGGCTTGGTAGTGAGCAGATTGACACCGGTGGGTGGGCGGATAGGGGGGAGGGCGACTGCTGAGCTGAGGTGCTGTCTCCCTCCCACTGCTTCAGTGGCACCCTACCTGCCCCCCTCCCTCTCTCTCTCTCTCTCTCTCTCTCTCTCTCTCTCTCTCTCTCTCTCTCTCTCACTAACTACACAGCCTCAGCCGACCTATCTGAATGACTGCATGCTGCAGTGTGGCATTGGGAAACTGTAAGCCTGCAAGCTTGCCTCTGGCTAGTGGCTAGATGATCTCAGTCCGCCTATCTGACTGGCTCTCTCTTGCACATGCTGCACAGTCTTTGCCAGCCTATCTGAGTGCCCTGCCAACTTGGTGCCAAGGTCCCAGCCTGCCTTCCCTACTGCCTCTCATACCATGCTGCCTGCCTACCTGCCCGCCCGACCAGGTTGCAAAGCTTGAACCCTGCCTCAGTCTGCCTGCCTTCTGCTCATGCCACGCTGC
>QEPC01008723.1:1248341-1352792 GCA_003113815.1 Sphenodon punctatus
GAGAGAGAGAGAGAGAGAGAGAGAGAGAGAGAGAGAGAGAGAGGGAGGGAGGGGGGCAGGTAGGGTTCCACTGAAGCAGTGGGAGGGAGACAGCACCTCAGCTCAGCAGCAGCATCCCTTATTGACAAGGAGCCCCTTCCCAATACTGCCCCTGGCACAGGATGGCGTGTGCCACTGCACCATCACTCCTTGTCCAGGGACAGCTCAGGGAATCCCAGAAGCGGAAGGTTCACCCTTAGGAATAACAACTGCTCCTCCAACTTGGCCCCCAGTCTCAGGCGATTGTATATATATTGTAATATATGTACAATATTACACAGGGATGGAAGGGGGGGGCAGGGACACAGACAGCTCAAACAACACAGGGAAGGGAACAGAAACTGAAATAACACCTAAATCAATCTAATCCTACACTAATAAATAAAAAACCAGGGGAAGGGAATGAGGGATGGAATATGGAATATGGAGGGAGAGGGAGAGGGAAAGGAATGAATTCAATGGAGGGTAGGGAGATAGAACACAGGGAGGCATAAAAAATAAAAATAACTGCTAAATCTCTCTAATATAATCTAAATAAATGAAATTATGAGGTAAATGGGTGGAAATGGGTGAAATGGGAAGAGGATTGGGAATGGATGAGGGAAGCAAACTGCTGGGAGTCAGGGAGCCTTCTGAAAACGCTGCTGACAAATCAGTGGTTGGCTCAGAAGGTGTTGGAAGGGGAGCAGGTCAAAGAGTTTTCTTACTTGCTGCTCCTGCCTTACCACAAGGCCCGACTGGCTCTGTGCAGCCTAGCCTCTGGCCAATCGCAGACTGTGAAGACAGTGTTCAGTCAAAAAGGAAAGGTGATTGGGTAGGCTGGCTGCTACTTCAAGCCTCTCCACCTCCCAGTACCAGGAAGTCTGCTCCACAGTTGCCTCCCCGGAAGGTCTAGTGAAGTGCTGAAACCACTGCCAGCGCTGAAGCTGGACCTGCGCGCCGTGCTGCTGTCACCGCCGCCCAGAAGGCGATCCCTGGGTGGGGGGTGGAGGGGTAGGGCAATCCCTGGGGTGGGTTGGGGGGTTAAACCACCCCTCACCCCAGGGATCGCCCTAGTACCTGCTGGTGTGGACTCCGGGTCACTGCTGCTGGTGCGGCAGCAGTCCACAGCCCGCATTAGCAGGGACTTTGGGTAAAAAAAAAAAAAAATGAAAAAAGGCCAGCCTGGGCAGGGTGGGTGGGGGGGTGTTCCCCTTTCCACCCACGCAGCCTGGACGGGGGAGGGAAAGGTTGTGGTTTTTTTGTTTCTTTTTTACATTGCAGCCATTCATTTCAATGGCTGCAATGAAAAAAAATCCGGCACGGGGAACCTATACCCCAGATTATTGGGTTAATCCGATACTGCCGGTACAGCAAAATACCGGCAGTATCAGATATCAGTGGAACCGAAATTCCCACCCATACTTCTGACATTTACCTCCATAGTTTCATTTATTTTAAATTAGATTAGATAGATTTGTGTTATGTGTATTTTTTTACCCCTCCCTGTGTTCTTTCTCCCTCCCCTGCATTGAATGCTTCCCTCCTCCCTGTATATATTCCATCACTGAATCCCTTCTACTGTTTTTGGATATATTTAGAGTAGGATTAGATTGATTTAGGTTTCATTTCAGTTTTGTACCCCGCCCTGTGTTGTTTTTTGTGAGCTGTCTGTCTCCCCCATCCCTCTGTGTGTGTCTCTGTGTGTGTATGTATGAGTTACTATAGATAGAGAGTTGTAGGAGTTAACTTAGTTATAGAGATAGATAGAGATAGTGTGTAGTGATTCATTTTTAATATTTTATGCTGTGTTTGAAGGACTAGGATTTTGTAGATATTAAATAATGTTACATTTAGTTCCATAGGTATTAGAATAGTTAATAGCAGTTAGAGTTAGTGTAGATATATATAATATTAGATTAAAAATTTGAATAAATAAATTTGTAAAATATATAAAATCTTACTGTGCATTCTTTGGGTGGGAGAAATGGAGAGGGAAGCAGGAGAGGCCGGTCTGCTGCCCGTAAGGCAGGCAATGGGGCACATGGCACAGGTGGCAGGGGCTGCGCCAGCAAAGTGACAGAATGTATCAGCAGCAGTTCAAGCTTATCACCACACCCCAAACTGCACAGGCTTTATTTTGGCAGACAGGCTTTAGAGACTCCCAGCAGTGGCACTAGGGGTGTGTTTCAGCATCGCCTCCTACCAGTGTTGTCTACTGCCATGCAGGGCACTGGAAGGCCTGCACTCCAGGAGGTTGTGGCTGTCTCTTCTGAAGCTTCAGGAGCAGGTGCAGGTGCTTCGGTGTCAGATGTTCTTCCAGGGTCACCAATGTCCCTGACGCCCATTATTGATGTGATTCCCAGCAGTCCAAGGCTGGTGGATCCCACCCTGGCTGCTAGAGGCAGGGCCCAATCCCCGGGCAATGGCAGCAGGGAGAGGAGTAGCAGCAGCAGCAGTAGCAGCAGTAGCTATAGGGGGCATAGGGAGAGTGACAGCAGCATGGGCAGTTGCTCAGCCTCAGGGTACCAGTACTCCCCTTCACAGGACCTATCTCAGATTGTGGACAGAGAGGCAGACACTAGTCCTGTGGAGGAGATGTCTGGTGCTGAGGCAATGGATGTCCCTCCGAGAGCTGTGTCGCCACCATGTTCTGCCACTCCCAGTAGTGCTGTCAGTGGTGCATCACCCAGTGTGGGCCAGAAGGCAGGAGGGGGCAAAAAATCATCCATATATGGGCGCATTTTAAGATGGTGCGGGCGGATGATTCCAGGGAGATGCAGTGCAGTTTGTGCCAGAAGGTGATGAAGCGTAGGCAGGTGCTCACCAACCTTGGCACAACTGCCATGGCAAGGCACTCGAAGGCATGCCACAGCACTGTGCTGCTAAACGGGCAGGCAGAGACAATGGATGTGAGTGGGTTCCCAGCTGCAGCGGCCAGTTGTCCACCTCCATCAGCGGGAAAGTGTCCTCGAGAAGCTACCTCTAGCAGCAGGAGCGGCATTGCTGCTAGGGGGGATCAGCAGTGCACCATGGAGGAGCTGGGGTGGGGGCAGCTGCCAAGTCCATTGGCAGCTGCAGGACATGGAGGGCAGCGTGGTTTTCAACTGAAAGCCACGCGCATGTTGGGGGAAATGATCACGCTGGATGGCCAGCCCTTCTCGGTGGTCGGGGACATGGGGTTTAGGTGCCTGATTAGCTTCCTGGCCTCCAATTTAAGCTGCCCTCACACACCACCCTGAGTCGACAAGTGGTGCCAAACTTGTACCGGGCTTTAACGAAGCGGGTAAGGGAGCAGCTGGAAGGGGCTTGGGGTGCCACCGTCCACTTTACCACTGGCCTGTGGTCGAGCAGGAACTCACAGCACACCTACCTGGCAGTGATGGCACACCGGTGGCATGTCCTGGAGGCAGAATTTGGGAGTGGCAGGAGGGGTCCCAAGCAGGGTATAGGTGGGCCCTGCTTTGGACGCAAGTAATGGATGGCCCCAACACCACTAGGAACATCAAGGCAGCCCTGAAACCATGGTGAGGGAGTGGGTCATGCCACATGTGCTCTTCACCAAGGGGTGCATGGTGATGGAAAAAGTGGCCAACATATTGAGGGCAGTCCGTGAGGGGGGCTTCATCAGCATCCCTTGCAGCACAAATACCCTTCACCTGGTGGTCAAGGAAGCTCTGGGATTGGGGGAGAATAGGATTGGGCCAGGCACCCTTAGCTCCCTGATTAAACAGAGGAGGAAGCTGGCCATTCTTTTAACCGGAGCGTGAAGGGCAGCGACTTCCTCTGGACAAAGCAGGCAGAGAAAGGCTCCCCAGTGCACTAGATGGTGCACTATGTGTCCACCAGGTGGAATTCAATGTTCCTGATGCTTGAGCGGCTTCTTGAACAGAAAGCCGCCTTGCATCAGGTTCAACTGGTGATGGACAGAAGAGCACCTCCAGGGTACAATGGGGCTGAATGGGAGATCCTGGCTCACACCATCTTCGTGCTGAGACCATTCCTGGCCGTGACAGAGACCATCAGCTCCTCCACGGCCACCCTCAACCAGGTGACCCCTCTGGTCCAGAGTCTCGTTAGGAGACTGGAGGAAATTCTCCAAGGGTGGGATTGTGGTGCTCAGGGCAAGAAGCCAGCGGATGAGGCGATTGCCCTGGTGCAGCAGCTGAAGGCAGGGCTGAAGGCATGGTGTTCGATGAGCTCCTGCAGTGGGAGGAATACATCATGGCAACCATGCTGGACCCCAGGGTCAAGGGCAGTGTGGCACACCAGACACCGCTCTATGGACATTGGAAGGGTGAGCTGTTGGAGAGGGTCCGGCAGGCAGAGAGGGCTCTTGAGAGTGCACATCAGGAGCAGCAGGACACCCGTGAGCATGGTGGGAGTGGGAGCACCCCTTTCAGCCAGTGGGGTCTATCCCTTCCCCCAGCCCTAGCAGTAGCAGCGCCAGCAGCAGGCTGAGCAGCAGCAGCACCCCTATTGCCAGCAGCAGCAGCAGCTCGAATGTGCAGGGTACTCTGGAAAGCATGGGTTCATGCACAGCAGGGCAGGCAGCATGGCTGAGGGCAGTGGTGGAGGTGTTGCCAAAGGACAATTACGTGAGGGAGTATGACAGCACCTCAGCAGCAGTGGAGAGCTACCTGGAGTAGGATCCATGTGTTGAACCCAGTAGTGATCTCTTGACCTAATGGGCCAGCAAGACCAACATGTGGCTGGCCCTGTCCAAAGTGGCCACGGGTCTCTTGTCCTGCCCACCAACGTCTGTCCCCAGCAAGAGGGTGTTCTCCATTGCGGTGGACAATTGTTCTTCGCACCAGTTGAGACTGGGTGCTAAGTTGGTGGAGTAATTGTTTTTTATCAAGGTGAACTTTCTGCTGCTGAGATTCCCCGAGCTGCCAATGGACATGGATTGATGGTGCAGTGGCACACGCCATACCATGCCAGGGGCAGTCTTCGAATGGGGCTCCTCCTCAATCTGGGCTGCTGCTGCTAAGATGCTGTCCCTCCCTCCCAAGGCCTGGTGCCTGCCATGCCTCTTTCCCTCTCTGAGTAGACGGTCTTGGCTCGCCTATCTGACTGACCTCAGTTTGCCTTCCCATGCTCATGCCAAAGTGCTTGTCTGCCCACCCTGTGGGCAAAGCTGAAGCCCTGCTCCAGCCTGTCTGCCTCTCATTCCAAGGTTCCTGTCTGCCTACCCTGGAAACCCTGGGTGCTGTGCCCCACTGGCCTGGTAATCCCGCTGCTGCTGTCTGCTGGTCCATGGGTGCTCTGCCCTGGCAAATCCAAATGTGCCCACACAATCCTGCTGCTGCCATCTTGAAAATCCTACCATCCTGGCTTCATGGGTGCTGCGCACTGGCAAATCGTGCTACTGCTGTCTTTGCTGTTCCACGGGTTCTGTGCCCTGGCAATCAAATTGCTGCTGCTGCTGCTGCTGCTGCTGCTGCTGCTGATGATGATGATGATGATGATGATGATGCCTCTGTGCCCTGGACATCCAATAGCAGGCATTGAATTGCCGGGGGCACAGTACCCATGGCACAGCAGAGGCAGCAGAAGCGGGCATTGGGTTGTTGGGGCACAGAGCCTGTGGCACAGACAGCAGAGGCAGCATTGGCAGCAGCAGCTGACATTGGATTGCCTGGGCACAGAACCCGTGGAACAGACAGCACAGATGACATTGGCAGCAGCAGCGGACATTGGATGCCGCCTCTGCTGTCTGTGTCATGGTTTCTGTGCCTGGGCGATCCAATGTCTGCTGCTCCTGCTGCTGATACTGCCTCTGCAGTGCCACAGGCTCTGTGCCCTGGCCATCCAATCATTGACATTGGATTGCTGGGGCACAGTACCCGTGACACAGCAGAGGTAGCAGAACCCATGCCACAGACAGCAGAGGTGGCATTGGCAGCAGCAGCAGCAGCAGTAGCAGACATTGGATCACCCTGGCACAGAACCCATGGTGCAGACAGCAGAGGCAGCATTGGCAGCAGCAGAAGACATTGGATTGCCCTGTAGCAGAACCCATGGCACAGACAGCAGAGGCAGCATTGGCAGAAGCAGCTGACATTGAATTTCCCAGGCACAGAACCTGTGGCACAGATAGAAGAGGCAGCATTGGCAGCAGCAGAAGAATTTGGATTGTCCAGGCACAGAACCCATGGCACAGACAGCAGAGGCGGCATTGGCAGCAGCAGCAGACATTGGATTGCCCGGTAGCAGAACCCATGGCACAGACGGAAGTGGTGGCATTGGCAGCAGACATTGGATTTCCAGTTCACAGAACCTGTTGTCAACCTGGGTGGGTAGGCAGACAGGCAGCGTGGTATGAGAAGGCAGACTGAGGCAGGCTTTGATCTTGGCAACCTGGACGGGCAGACAGGCAGTGTGGCATGAGCATTGGAAGGCAGACTGAGGCAGGCTTTGATCTAGGCAACCTGGATGGGCAGAAAGGCAGCGCAGAATGAGAGGCAGAAGGGAAGGCAGGCTGAGACCTTGGCAGGGCACTCAGGCTAAGCACCTCAGCAGCAGCAGCCCAGATTGAGGAGGAGCCCCATCCCAAGACTGCCCCAGCTTAGGATGACATTTGCCACTGCACCATCAATCCATGTCCAGGGGCAGCTCAGGGAATCCCAGCAGTGGAAGGTTCACCTTAATAAAAAGCAACTGCTCCACCAATTTGACCTCCAGTCTCAGGCGGTGTGGTGAGAAAATGTCCTTCACCATAGAGAATACCCACTCACTGGGAACACTCATTGGTGGGAAGGACAAGAGACCCTTGGCCACTTTGGGCATGGCCAGCCACACGTTGGTCTTGCCGGCCCAGTAGGCCAAGGGATAGCTACTGGGATCAATGCATGGCTCCTCCTCTAGGTAGCTCTCCACTGCTTCTGGGGCGTTGTCATATTCCGTCGCATAGCTCTGCTTGGGCACCACCTCCACCACTGCTCTCAGCCACACTGCCTGCCCTGCTGTGCATGGGCCCATGTTCCCCAGAGTGGACTGCACATATGAGCTGCTGCTGGCAATAGGGGTGCTGCTGCTGCTCAGTCTGCTGCTCGTGCTGCTATTGCTAGGGCTGGGGTCAGGCAGGGATAGACCCTGCCGGCTGAAAGGGGTGGCTGCTCCCACTCCCACCATCCCTATTGGCATCCTGCTGTTGCTGCTGTGCACTCTCCATATCCCTCGCTGCCTGCCAGACCAGTGTGCCACACTGCCCTTGACCCTGGGGTCCAGCATGGTTGTAAAGATGCATTTCTACTGCTGCAGGACATCATCGAACCGTGCCTTCAGCCTTGCCTTCAGCTGCCGCACCAGGGCAACCGCCTCATCCACTAGCTTCTTGCCCTGAGAGCCACAATCGCACCCCTGGAGAATTTCCTCCAGCCTCCTGAGGAGTCTCTGGACCAGAGGGATCACCTGGCTGATGGTGGCCGTGGAGGAGCTGATGGTCTCTGTCACGGCCAGGAATGGTCTCAGCATGAAGATGGTGTGAGCCAGGTTCTACCATTCAGCCCCATTGTACCCTGGAGGTGCTCTTCTGTCCATCACCAGTTGAACCTGATGCAAGGCGACTTTCTGCTTGAGAAGCCTCTTAAGCATCAGGATCATTGAATTCCACCTGGTGGACACATAGTGCACCAGCTGGTGCACTGGGGAGCCTTTCTCTGCCTGCTTCGCCCGGAGGAGGTCGCTGCCCTTCATGCTCTGGTTAAAGAAACCAGCCAGCTACCTCCCCTGCTCATTCAAGGAGCTAAGGGTTCCTGCCCCAATCCCCTTCTTCCCCAACCCCAGAGTGTCCCTTACCACCAGGTGAAAGGTGTGTGTGGCAGAAGGGATGTTGGTGAAGCCCCCCTCATGAACTGCCCTCAATACGTTGACTGCGTTTTCCATCACCACGCACCCCTTGGTGAAGGGCGCACCTGGCGCGATCCACTCCCTCACCATAGGGGTCAGGGATGCCTTGATGTTCTGAACAGGATCCACCTATACCCTACTTTGGGACCCCTCCTGCCACTCCCAAATGCTGCCTCCGGAACATGCCACCAGTGCACCATCACTTCCAGGTAGACATGCTGCGCGCACCTGCTGACCACAGGTCGGTGGTGAAGTGGACGGTGGCACCCCCAGCCCCTGCCAGCTGCTCCCTCACCTGCTCCTTTAAAGCCTGGTACAAGGATGGCACCACCTGCTGACTCAGGGTGGTGCGTGAGGGCAGCTTAAACTGGGGGGCCAGGAAGCCAATTAGGTGCCTAAACCCATGTGCCCAACCACTGAGAAGGGCTGGCCATTCAGCGTGATCATTTCCTCCAACATGCGCATGACTTTCAGTTGAAAGCCACACCACCCTCCATGTCCTGCAGCTGCCAATGGACTTGGCAGATGCCCCCACCCCAGTTCCTCCATGGTGTACTGACGCTGCTGCTGCTGCTGCTTCTGGTGCTGGTGCTGGTGCTGGTGCTGGTGCTGCTGTTTCACCCTAACAGCAATACCGGTGCTCCTGCTGCTTGAGGTAGCTGCTCGAGAACGCTTGCCTGCTGATGGAGGCGGATGATTGGCTGCTGGAGTTGGGAACCCACTGGCATCCACTGCCCCTGCCTGCCCGCTTAGTAGCCCAGCATTGTGGCATGACTTCAGGTGCCTCACCATGGCAGTTGTGCCAAGGTTGGCAAGCACCTGCCCACGCTTCACCACCTTCTGGTACAAACTGCACTGCACCTCCCTGGGATCATCCGCACATACAATCTTAAAATGCATCCATACAGATGATTTTTTGCCCCTCCCTGCCTTCTGGCCTGCATCGGGTGATGCACCAATTGCAGCACTGATGGGAGGGGCAGAACTTGGTGGCAACACAGCTCTCGGAGGGACAGCCATCGCCTCAGCACTAGACATCTCCACCACAGGACTAGCGTGTGCCTATCTGTCCCCAATCTCAGATATGTCCCCCCGCGAAGGGGAGTACTGGGACCCTGAGGCTGATCCATTGCCCTTGATGTTGCCACTCTCCCTATGCCCCTATAGCTGCTGCTGCTACTGCTGATGCTACAGCCTGTCTGCCAAAATCAGGCCTATGCAGTTTGGGGCATCGTGATGGGCTTGGGCTGCTGCTGATGCCTGCCACTCTGCTGGCATGGCCCCTGCTACCTCTGCCACATGCCCCATTGCCTGCCTTACGAGCAGTGGACGAGCCTCTCCTGTTTCCCTTTTCTATTTTTCCCACCCAAAGAATGCAGAAGAAGATTTTTATTTATTTCTTTATTTATTTATTCAAATTTGTAATCTTATATTATATATATCTACACTAAGACTAACTGATATTAACTATTCTAAAACCTATGGAACTAAATGGAATATTATCTAATATGTACAAAAGCCTAGTCCTACAAACACACTATAAAATATTAAAACAGAATCACTACACACTATCTCTATCTATCTCTATAACTAAGCTAACTCCTACATCTATCTATCTATCTATCTATCTATCTACACAGGGATGGAGGGGGAGGACACAGACAGCTCACAACAAACAACACAGGGAGGGGTACAAAACTGAAATGAAACCTAAATCAGTCTAATGCTACTCTAAATAAATCCAAAAACAGGGGAAGGGAATCAGTGATGGAATATATACAGGGAGGAGGGAAGAATTCAATGCAGGGGAGGGAGAAAGAACACAGCGAGGGGTAAAAAATAAAAATAACACCTAATCTAATCTAATCTAATCTAATCTAAATAAATGGAACTATGGAGGTAAATGTGTGGAAATGGGTGAAATAGGAGGAGGATGGCAATGAACTGGGAGGAACACAAACTGCTGGGAGAGGGAGAGTTCTGAAAAAGTCTGCTGACAGGATCAGTGGCTACCTCAGAATGATATGGAAGGGTGGGAGGGCAATTACTTTTGTTACTTGCTGTGCCAGCCTTACCAGAAGCCCCATTGGCTCCGTGCTGCCTAGCCCGTGGCCAATCACAAACTGCCAAGCCAGCGATCTGAGGAAAAGAGGGATGGTGATTGGGCAGACTGGCTGATAGTCCAAGCCTCTACACCCCTCCTCAGCTGAGCCCCCTCCCTGGGCCTNACTCTCCATATCCCTCGCTGCCTGCCAGACCAGTGTGCCACACTGCCCTTGACCCTGGGGTCCAGCATGGTTGTAAAGATGCATTTCTACTGCTGCAGGACATCATCGAACCGTGCCTTCAGCCTTGCCTTCAGCTGCCGCACCAGGGCAACCGCCTCATCCACTAGCTTCTTGCCCTGAGAGCCACAATCGCACCCCTGGAGAATTTCCTCCAGCCTCCTGAGGAGTCTCTGGACCAGAGGGATCACCTGGCTGATGGTGGCCGTGGAGGAGCTGATGGTCTCTGTCACGGCCAGGAATGGTCTCAGCATGAAGATGGTGTGAGCCAGGTTCTACCATTCAGCCCCATTGTACCCTGGAGGTGCTCTTCTGTCCATCACCAGTTGAACCTGATGCAAGGCGACTTTCTGCTTGAGAAGCCTCTTAAGCATCAGGATCATTGAATTCCACCTGGTGGACACATAGTGCACCAGCTGGTGCACTGGGGAGCCTTTCTCTGCCTGCTTCGCCCGGAGGAGGTCGCTGCCCTTCATGCTCTGGTTAAAGAAACCAGCCAGCTACCTCCCCTGCTCATTCAAGGAGCTAAGGGTTCCTGCCCCAATCCCCTTCTTCCCCAACCCCAGAGTGTCCCTTACCACCAGGTGAAAGGTGTGTGTGGCAGAAGGGATGTTGGTGAAGCCCCCCTCATGAACTGCCCTCAATACGTTGACTGCGTTTTCCATCACCACGCACCCCTTGGTGAAGGGCGCACCTGGCGCGATCCACTCCCTCACCATAGGGGTCAGGGATGCCTTGATGTTCTGAACAGGATCCACCTATACCCTACTTTGGGACCCCTCCTGCCACTCCCAAATGCTGCCTCCGGAACATGCCACCAGTGCACCATCACTTCCAGGTAGACATGCTGCGCGCACCTGCTGACCACAGGTCGGTGGTGAAGTGGACGGTGGCACCCCCAGCCCCTGCCAGCTGCTCCCTCACCTGCTCCTTTAAAGCCTGGTACAAGGATTGCACATGACTTTCAGTTGAAAGCCACACCACCCTCCATGTCCTGCAGCTGCCAATGGACTTGGCAGATGCCCCCACCCCAGTTCCTCCATGGTGTACTGACGCTGCTGCTGCTGCTGCTTCTGGTGCTGGTGCTGGTGCTGGTGCTGGTGCTGCTGTTTCACCCTAACAGCAATACCGGTGCTCCTGCTGCTTGAGGTAGCTGCTCGAGAACGCTTGCCTGCTGATGGAGGCGGATGATTGGCTGCTGGAGTTGGGAACCCACTGGCATCCACTGCCCCTGCCTGCCCGCTTAGTAGCCCAGCATTGTGGCATGACTTCAGGTGCCTCACCATGGCAGTTGTGCCAAGGTTGGCAAGCACCTGCCCACGCTTCACCACCTTCTGGTACAAACTGCACTGCACCTCCCTGGGATCATCCGCACATACAATCTTAAAATGCATCCATACAGATGATTTTTTGCCCCTCCCTGCCTTCTGGCCTGCATCGGGTGATGCACCAATTGCAGCACTGATGGGAGGGGCAGAACTTGGTGGCAACACAGCTCTCGGAGGGACAGCCATCGCCTCAGCACTAGACATCTCCACCACAGGACTAGCGTGTGCCTATCTGTCCCCAATCTCAGATATGTCCCCCCGCGAAGGGGAGTACTGGGACCCTGAGGCTGATCCATTGCCCTTGATGTTGCCACTCTCCCTATGCCCCTATAGCTGCTGCTGCTACTGCTGATGCTACAGCCTGTCTGCCAAAATCAGGCCTATGCAGTTTGGGGCATCGTGATGGGCTTGGGCTGCTGCTGATGCCTGCCACTCTGCTGGCATGGCCCCTGCTACCTCTGCCACATGCCCCATTGCCTGCCTTACGAGCAGTGGAAGAGCCTCTCCTGTTTCCCTTTTCTATTTTTCCCACCCAAAGAATGCAGAAGAAGATTTTTATTTATTTCTTTATTTATTTATTCAAATTTGTAATCTTATATTATATATATCTACACTAAGACTAACTGATATTAACTATTCTAAAACCTATGGAACTAAATGGAATATTATCTAATATGTACAAAAGCCTAGTCCTACAAACACACTATAAAATATTAAAACAGAATCACTACACACTATCTCTATCTATCTCTATAACTAAGCTAACTCCTACATCTATCTATCTATCTATCTATCTATCTACACAGGGATGGAGGGGGAGGACACAGACAGCTCACAACAAACAACACAGGGAGGGGTACAAAACTGAAATGAAACCTAAATCAGTCTAATGCTACTCTAAATAAATCCAAAAACAGGGGAAGGGAATCTGGGGATGGAATATATACAGGGAGGAGGGAAGAATTCAATGCAGGGGAGGGAGAAAGAACACAGCGAGGGGTAAAAAATAAAAATAACACCTAATCTAATCTAATCTAATCTAATCTAAATAAATGGAACTATGGAGGTAAATGTGTGGAAATGGGTGAAATAGGAGGAGGATGGCAATGAACTGGGAGGAACACAAACTGCTGGGAGAGGGAGAGTTCTGAAAAAGTCTGCTGACAGGATCAGTGGCTACCTCAGAATGATATGGAAGGGTGGGAGGGCAATTACTTTTGTTACTTGCTGTGCCAGCCTTACCAGAAGCCCCATTGGCTCCGTGCTGCCTAGCCCGTGGCCAATCACAAACTGCCAAGCCAGCGATCTGAGGAAAAGAGGGATGGTGATTGGGCAGACTGGCTGATAGTCCAAGCCTCTACACCCCTCCTCAGCTGAGCCCCCTCCCTGGGCCTGCCAGCCAGTTTTTTTCCCACCCGAATGCCACCTGAACACCACCCGAACATCGCCAAACTGTTTGGGGTTATGGGTGTTTTGTTCAGTCGTTCGGTTCAGCCATCCGAACTAGCTGAGTTTGGACCGAACTCCAATCGCATTCGCACATCTCTAAGATCCATGATCTGGGGTCTCTTTTTTCCAAGCACCCCTAGGTACCTCTACCTCCAAGATCTATGCGGCCCTTGGAGTTTTAGTAACTTTCAAAGTGGCCCCTGGGAGGGAAAAGGTGCCCCATCTCTGGTGTAGTAGGAGGCAGGGAGGCAGCTTCAGAGTATAAGGAAAAGTAGAGGATATCGAGAAAGGCTGCACAATCCACTCACTTGTTTGCCTCTGTTGAGTATACTTTGGGGACTGGTGAATTGATTTTCACATCTCTGGTGTACCTTCACCACTGCAAGTCCTCCCGGCCTGGGCAGTAGTCTTTTTATGCCTGGTTAGTGAAATATTGTGCAGTTTTGATTATGAGTGAACAAGGGAAAGGTTGAGGAATTTTGTACGGGATCTCATAGGTGAATAAGGGGCTTGAAGGAGATCTCATGTGAAACAATTAGTTAGGGGTTGAAAGGTTTGAATAAAAAGCAATTAAGTTGTTTTGGAGGACAGGGGGCCAAAGTTGGTGAGAAAGTAGGGAGAGCCTAAAGTATTTCTAGTGGAAGCAGGTATGGGTGGATGGGTTTGTAGAAGGAGGAAAGGGGATTTCATAGGATAATTAAAAATGGGTTTTATAGGGGGAACATGGAGATATGTGGGAGCAGGGTGAGGCACAAAGGTGTGGTAAGGTAAGGAGAGGCAAAGGTCTTTAAGGCAGGAGCAGGAAGGAGTGTTATAGGGTGGAGCAGACAAAGTATGGCAAATTTGTAGGAAGAGGCAAAGGAAGGTAGAAGGGAAGTGCTGAGGGGCTTGCAGGCAGGAGGGGAAAGCAGAGAGTGAGTGTAGGGTTTTGATGAAGGATATCATGTGAACACAGGGAGGTACTGAGGACCTTGGGGGGCACGGAGATATGGGGAAGCTGGGAAAAGGCGAGGTGGGAGCAGGGGAAAATGATGAAGTAAGGAAGAGTTGAGAGATTTGTTAGGAGCAGCAGGGGATATGTGGGAGCAGGGAATGGGTGAGAGGGTTGTAGGGGGGATCATGTGGGTGGAGAGAGTGGGTGAGGGGGGACCTGCTGACATAAGGAAGGAAGGAAGGAATGAGTCCACTAAGCATCCAACTCCACAAAAAGTTGGTGGGGAAGCCTGGGTGCCTGTGCCACATCTTGGCCAGGCTAGGAAGAGGAAGGTGCAGGGCAGGGGAACAGGCTTCTGCACAGTAGGACCATCCAGATCCAGGTGCTCCTGTCTCTACTCCCCCTTGTGTTTAGGCAGCTCTGTGCCGGGGCGTCCTGAGCTCCCACTCCTTCTCCCCAAAGAGAGACTTGAACCCAAGTCCTGTCAAGGGAGGGAGATTCTGCTTGCTGCTCTCCCTCACCTCACCAGAGTTCCGGGGCTGGGGGTTGCAGGATGTACAGAACAGCCTGTGGCGTGTGGAAGGTCACTCACCACATCTCAGTGGCTCCTCACTGGGCGGTTCCTGCAAAGAGAGTGTTGACTGACTGGCTCACTCCCAGCAGGGGAAGGGGGAGTGAGGGAGGGCAGAGAATGTGGATTGAGCCCTCCGAAGTGCTGGGAAGCTGGCCGAGCTACCATGTATGTATGCCAGCACAGGGAAGCCAGCAGTGCTGGCTCAAGCATGAGCATCAGTCCTCAAGCATGAGCATCACTCCATGACTGAGTACTCCCCGTAGGAAACTCGGAATCTGGTGGGAAACCCTTTGAATTTTGGGTTCCCCTGATAGGGGCATTTTTGTCAAAATTCAGGTTCATTAGAACCCAAATTGCACACCTCTAGTGTTCAAGTACCTCTGCCCTTTCTCATGCATCCCCACACCTTGTAGATAGGGCTGCCACCTCTCCTTAAGCTTCTACCAGGAAAGGGGCAAGGCCAGACTGAAAGAGGCAGGGCAAAGGGACTCTTCTGCTCTTGCCCTTTTCTGACATGGTAATGTCCCCTTTAGATCCTAAGTGTGTAGTGCAGTTCCATTATGTGAGACTGAAACAAATTCCCTTTCCCTCTTTGCAATTCTTACCCACATTTTTGGAATGGACTCTGGAAATCTGGTGTAGATTTTTTTCCACACTGGATCTCCAACACCGTAGTTCATTTTGAATGCAAAGTGATCACATACAGCCCCATTCGTGCATGCATATAAAACAGAATACTTTTTGTGCATGTGCAAAAAAGCATTTTGCTTAGCGTTACGTACATGCACAAATGGTATTGAACATAGTTGTACAATACAGCATGGTGCCATTTTGTGCATGTATCCTTTTTGCACATGCTCAAAAATGTATTCTGAACAGTAAAAACTAATATACTCAAAAGTATTCTAAACAATAGTGTGCAGTGATGCCACACACAAAGCAGGTCTCTGGCAGAATGAGAGCAAATTGCAACCATCCTTCCGGATACAAATTTAACTGGGAAGATCTGTCAGATTGCAATCTACCTGGATTTTTTTTTTCCAGCTCTATCATCACATTACTCTGCAAAGAGCAGGCCCACTCCCATCTGGGTAGTACGTCTTTGCAATCAGTGCACCCCCTGTCCAACCTGATCACCCCCCCTCCTCTAAAAAGGGTTGGGTCTGAATTATAGCCAACCCTTTTAAGTCAGATTCTATGGGGTTTGATGTCAGACTGCAGCACCCTAGACTGGATTGGACAGGTTGTGCAATGCTGTTGTGTTGACCTGCTGTTAGGTTGCCAAAGCCTGTGAGTTTATTGCTATTTTTACATGCCATGGGTCATTACCTTCCTGACAACAGTAAAAAACAAAGCGGTATCTTAACTGATGGAACAGTGGGAAAAGTTTTCGAAATGTTAGTGAAAAGGACAAGCATGTTTACAAAAATAATTGATGCAAAAAGGAATTATCCAGAAGAGAGAAGAAATGAAGGGGCCAGTAGAATATCTAGCCATGAGAAGAGAACGGATTAGATGTCAACAGGCATCAGACTAATCACTGCTTGACTCTCTTGGCACCATTATATTTCAGAGATTTGTGCTCTGTTTGATAAGAGGGTGCAAATGCCTTGACAATGGCAGTCATTCTTCTGTTCTACAGCCCAGGCTCTGGAAATCTTCAGGAACTCTCACAGCCTTAATGAAAACAAGGAATTCCCCAGATTTCTTCTGAAAAATAAACAAGCCCACTCTCTTGACCTTGTCGTGACCTCCCAACGAGGTGTTAATTACTAGAGGATTAGCACCTCTCTTGTATCACAACAGACTCTGTCAAAGAGAACAGGAGGTGCCAAAAACAACAAACAATGCAAATCCCCGGGAATTAATCCAGGGCAAGAGGCAAGGACTAGAATTAAAGACAGGACAGCTCTAGACTCCAGCTCATACCCAAGGAGAGAACCACAAAATAAGGGATCAAAGATTCCCCATCCTTGCTGAAAGCTTCAGTGGAGACATTCTGCCCTGGTTTGAATGTCTATGGTTCATAGTTAAACCACTAAGAGCTGCTTATGGGAGGCCAAATTTATCTCACTGAAATTACTGTGATTTTTATTCTTAGCATGTAGCTGGTACTTAAACCCACGATTGAGGGACTTTTGGTCAAAGACAACCCCTAACCAGGGACCTCATCACTGTCCTGGCTGTCCAGAGGACAGTAACATTTTGGATCAAATCAATGAGCTTTCATGGTTTCAAGGCCTTTCAGAGTTGTCATTGATATCAGTCCTTTTATGTATTTTAGAAATTTGTACCTCACCCATCCTGCCACAGGCAGCTCTGGGCAGCTTTTATTGGTAACACAATTGATTGAGGCTGTTTCTTGAACACAATTATCCCAGGATTAGCATTAGGATATAAGGAGCTGCCTAAGTGAGTCAGACCAATGGTCCATTTTATCCCAGTATTGTCACAACCTGACACGGCAACAGGGGTTTCAAATTTGGCTCCAAATTCAGCTCTTCCAGGGTCTCTGGCAGAGGCCAGCACAGGCATGCTACCTGAGACCTCTCCAAGATCCCTAGCAGAGGTCAGCACAGGCATTCTACCAGAGATTCTGAATTGTAGATGCTGGGGACCTTACACATGTAAAGCATGTGCTAATACCACTTGAGCCACAGCCCCATCCCTGACATCACAGGATTGTCATCCATGGATAAGCGTCTACATGATCATTAATTTTCAGGGATAAAGCACTATTCCAGGATGGCAGTGTGGACAGTATCCCAGTATAAGAGTCACAGTATAAGACTCTTATATCCCAGTATAAGAGTCACAAGGAGAACTGCATAAGTTTTAGTCCCATGGTGCAGTGCAGTTGAATGTCAGCACCTTCTTCTGCTCTGATTATAATGGATTGGTGGGGATGCAAGTGCCCTTGGAGAGACTGGATCTGGTAGGACACTGTAATGGGTAGCATTTTGTCAGAGCCTTCTCTGTTGTAAATTCCTACCTATGACATTTTGCTACCTGAAACTACAGAATAGCAAAGTTGGGTAGCCGGAAGGTAAACTCTACCTGGAATTCTCTATGATGGGTGGGGGTGGGGCTTGATCCCAGGATAAGCATATGCATGAGCACTATTCTGGTATTATTTTACCCCAGGACCCAGAATAAATAAAACCTGGAAAATCAGGTTTTACAATTCCAGTTTTAAACCAGGAAGCGGAAATTATTTATACGGGAATATTTGTCCACACGAATAATTAAATCCTAGGATTAGAGGGGTTTATTTCAGGATAATGCTTATGTAGAAGGAGCCTGAGTCTCTGTTTTTGCTGCTTACCACTTTTGCTCTCTCCGGATAGCTGCCTCCCTCCTCTCCTAAGTATATTTACCCTCTACTGTGGGAAGGGCAGCAGGGCCTTTCTCATTCCTTGCCCCAGACTCACAGAACACCAGCAGTAGAGCAGATTCCACTCCATTAGCCCCCTCCCCCCTTTTGTTCTCCTTTGAGGAGCCTTCTGTTCTGAGAGATGGGGACAGGGAATGTGATGAGCCTCCAGAATTTGACATGGGCCAAGCAGTGATGGATCAAGCAGCAGTGTGTACTGTACAGAGTCTTTTGCTTCACCCTCTTCTGGCTGGCATACCCCTACAGCCCAGACTGTGAGGCTGAGACAGTAGGCTGGTGGACCTGTAATCCTCCCCACTCCCAGTGAATTGCCTGGGCCTCCCTTGGTGCCAGCACCTGTCTCAGCAGCGATAGCACAGAGGAGAGGAGAATGGGTGGTGTCTCCCCCGCCCCATTACAGGGATGACCCCACCACCACCCTTAGCCCACAGTGCCAAGGCCTGGCTTTTCTGTGACCTCCTTTGCTCAGTCATGATCAACTGTGTGTGGGGCCTAGGCTCTTGTTGACCCTTACCCTGCCTGTGTACCCCCTGGGGGCCAAGAACCTTCGGTAAACACCAAGATTGGAAAAACTCCAGAAACAAGCGGAGGCTTAAAATTAACAGCCTTTACTACCAAGGCAGTGAAAACTTACTCCTAGGACATTACTGGGTACCTACATATGCCATGAGACAAGGCCATGTATTTGTCACAAAAGTCCATAAGAAGTAAAGTGATACATATTAGATTTACATTAGCTGCAGAGTATCAATACATCAATTATACAAACATTCCAAATGACCACGTTGTATCCCAAATTAACTCAATTTTAGAAGAGATCCATATGGGCTAAACAAAATAGGTTGTGCTGAGAGTATCAATACATCAGTTATACAAACATTCCAAATGACCACATTGTATCCCAAATTAACACAGTTTTAGAGGAGATCCATATGGGCTAATCAAAATAGGTTGTGCTGGACACAATTGTGTTTCTGACTCCCTTATTATGTGTCGTTTACATTGGAGAAATCCTCTCCAAGAAGGGGGAAATCCCAACTCATCATGAAGAAGCTCATTGTTCTTAAATGTCACTTCCAAACTATAAACTCCTCTTATTCCTTGTATCTTTCATTTTCAATCCAAGGTCCATGCCTGTAGATAGGAGAGTAGTCAATTCCAGTGCAAGGATGCTTCTAAAGTAAGATGAGTTCCCCTGCTGTAAACGTGGGGTCAACAAAAAACCTGTTGGAGGGAATACCCCGCCCTGAACCCTGTATAAGACAATCATAAATCAATCTCCTTTGAAGTAAAATACAAAGTTAACATTGTTTTTGCCACTTATAGTAACAGGGAGGGGGTCCCTATACATTATAACAAGAGACTGGCAATCCCATTATAAATATACCACCAAAAATGGATAATAAACCAAGCAAAAGTTGTTAAATCCATAATTGAAAATAATAAGTCACTAACTGAGTATATAGATTTTCTAGCAAATAATTCTGCCCCAATTGATGTCCTCATTCAGCCCAATAGGTGTCAAGGACTTCAATCTCAAGATCCATCTAGCTTCCAATTTTAATAATTCTCTTTCAGATTGATGAGTCTCTACACAACAAAAGGACAGATCATTCTCAGAATGTTGGAGATCCATAAAGTGCTGTATTAAAGGCTCCAGCAATTTTTTGCATCTGATATTAGATCGGTGTTCAATGATCCTGTCCTTAATTGGTCTAATGGTTTTGCCAATGTAGTTGAGACCACAAGCACACTGGATGCTGCCATATAGGCAGGTGCACAATATGCAAGCAGCACTCCCAAACTGTGACCTGCCAAATCAAACACAAGGTGGAGATTCTCAATACCCAATATGGATTGCACCGGATACCTCCTCACAGACCACCCTGTCACGGGTTTGGGGCTCCGCACCCCCACTTTACCGGGTTTGAGTGACTCAGTTTCCCTTGCGCACAGTTCTCTTGAATCAGTTTCTCTCATTGACTAATTCAAGTGTGCCACAATGAAACTTCTTGTCATCCAAGGGCCCAATCCTTCCCGTTTCCAGACTCTTTACTCTCTGGGTTCGCAAGAGTTTGAGGGCTCTTCTAGCTCACTTGTGTTCCAATATTAGACACTAGACCACTTCTTTATAAAGTAAGACATATATTTATTAATTACATAAACAAGATAGTTAAATAGAGTGTTATTAGAAATCAAAGGTAAATATAACGCATTCCTGACTTATATTGTTGAGTTCCTAAACTATTAATCTTACCCTAGAACAAGGTCCAGAAGTTCTGGTTTTCTCAGCCATACAGGTGAATGGCTGGGCTCTTGGCCTTTGAGAGCGGAATCTGTCTCTCACTTCATCTTCCCCCAGCCTGCTGTTTAAGGCTGGTCCCTTTCATATGCAGACGCTCAAGCTGGCTTTGCAGGAAGAAGTCTCAAGTAGTCTCTTTCTCCTCTAGGATCTCTGTCCTTATATAGCATTTTAACTTTCTTTGTCTGGGTTTTCCCGCCTTTAGGGAATGTGTCCCAGAGCACGTATGCAGCCCCAGGTAAAAATGGAAGTTCATTAGCATCTCCATAGGCTCATCTAGCAAGCCAGCTTTCAATACACGTTGTTAGCTGTTTGCACTTCCTACAGGCTGATGACATAGGAGAGCCCCCAATTTGAGTTCTACAATTCTCAGAGTCAACATTACCAACATGTGGAACTTTTAACATTACATAATGTATATTTATAGTAACATTACATCCATGTGAAACCCTTGGCCCCACACATTTACTAAACATGTAGTCCCGTGTTACACGTGTGTGACCCCATGTTTCTCCGTGACACACCCCTCCTTAAAAACCATGGCTACATCACCACTACCACCGTCCCTCCAACTGCAGCTGATGCTGCACTGAATACTCAGCCAGAACAAGATCAGCCAAAATAGGCCCTGATTCATTGTCCAGCCAGGTTTCCGTGATACATACGAGATCGGTGGCATGGTCCATGATTATCTCCTGGACAGTAATTGCCTTATTAACCACCGATCTCACATTTAACAACATCAGCACTGGATCGTGGGTCCTCTAACCAAGAACCACTTGCCCCTCTGCCTGGGTGGTAGTGAGTGGGACATGCAACAAGTACCGCCTCACCGATCTCACCTCCCCCCATCTAGGACCATATATCCCCCATCCTGTCACGACCCCTATGACCATGCACCCCCCCACGTCTGATCCACCCAGCCCCTCCTTGGCTGTCCCGCGCTGGCAGCAAGGGAGATCCTCCCCCTCCCCCCATATAATTTCACAAAACACCCTCCCTCCTTAACCCAATCATTCCCCACCCCTCCTAACATCCCATCTACCATTCCAAACATGATGATGAACATTGATGAAGCCAAAGCCTTTCTGATGACACCATTCATGCAACCATCCATTAACCTCTATGATATGACTGAGTCTTCCTTGAGTTTTGACTTCTACTGGGAATATAGAGGAGAACATCACCTTGCTCTTCATCTCCTTCAGCCTCTTTCCCAGAGCCTCAAAGTCATATGTAACCTTCTCAGTATTATTCCTTGCAAAATCATTTTTTCCTATGTGAATGAGCAGCATTGGGGAGTGGTCAGAAGATCCAAGGAGCCTTGGCAATCTCTCCCTAATATCTCTAATTTGGGCTCCAGACCAACAGCGCAAGTCTCAGAACATTGGGTCAGACTAGAAAATAGATGCCTCTGTTCCTTTCAGGAGGGAATCCTCAGTCACCACCACTCTTCTCTTTTTGAAAATGGTGACCTGTTTCTTCAGAGGTTCCACAGTCAAGGATGATATACATTCCACAACTTCTACAGCCAACCATATTCTTAGTCTCCATTCCTCCACAGGTTCCCTCAGCTTCCACTGTAGTAGCCATTGGTCCTTTTCACATGGACCCCCTCCCCCCCACTGGGTGTGTGGGAGGGTGTTTGATAGGTGGGGGCATCAGTGTATACAGCTGGCGGTGGGTGAGGGGATGGGTATGCGGTCAGTGTTCTCCCGTGTGATGGATGGGGGTGCGTGCATGCTCCTGCACAGCACCCACCTCCACCAATCTCCACCCATCATCGCCCACCCCTCTCCACCCACTGGGACTTCTGAAAAACCAGAGGAGGCCCCTTGGGTAGAGGTGTGTGTGTGTCTGTGTAAAGGGACACCCACCCACCATGTCAGAACACCCATTCCCCCACCCACCCCCATCTGTGTAAAAATGGCCATTGTTTTGGTTGGCTGTGGACTTCTAGTAATCTTTCTGTAAAGTAAACAGGAACCAAAGACTGAGGTACAAACACCAAGCTCCTTCTATCTCCCTCTACTAGCTAGCTAACTCAGCTAGAAAACTCTCCTTATCCTCCCATATCTTTTGCCTCACTAGAAGCATGAATGATTATATAGTCTAGACTCCTCTCTCACCCAGCTGGCACTGATTAGCCACTGTAGGGGTGGGAATTCTGGTTCTCCTAAGAACCGATATTGCCAGTATTTGAGTGTATCGGGTTAATCCGATAAATCCAATATTTACCTGTACCGACATACTGGATCTTTAACATTGGGCGCTTTACCGTTTTTTAAAAATTGCAGCCATTGAGATAAACGGCTGCAATGTAAAAAAACGGTAAATGCCCAATGTTAAAGATCCGGTATGCCGATACCAGTAAATCCAGTATCTGGTATTCTCCCCGGTGTCCCACCCCTATTAGCCAGTTACCAAGAGGGAGAGAAAGGGGAGGAGAAAAAAAAAACCTAAACTGGAAAAAAGCCCTAAATAACAACAACAACAACAACAAAACTACCAACACCACAGCAATAAATAAACCCTAGAGCCTAAACCACAACTAAACCAACCCTCACAACACAAACAAAAAAGAACAAAAATTTTGTATTGTCAAATAAAGTTGTTTTTGTTTTGACACTCCATGGTTTCTGTACTTACTGTGGAAAACGTTGGAAGTTTCTGAGGAGCGTGGCTCATGGAGAATGATGATATGCCGCTTTGGGGGGGGATTGGGGTGGAAAGGGAAGGGAAGGGGGTGGGAAGTGCAGAACATGGAGAATGGTGGTATGGCATAGCTATAAGCTGCTTTGGGGGCCGGAGAAGTGAAGTGAAGTGGGGAAAGGGGGGCTGTGGAGAATGGCAGTATGGGATAGTGATAAGCTGTTTTGGGGGTTGGAAGCCCCTGGGTGGCATAGTAGCTGACAGCATGACTGTGCCTCAGTGTTTCCTATTACCATTCCCAGACCCAGCTAGCCTACAAATGCCAATAGAAAAATATAGAGCTTCAGGGCTGCATCAGGCTTGCATGTATTCACAGGAATTATTTTATTTTATTTTATTAGTTGTTGTTTTTTTTGTTTTTTTTCTTGTTTGTTTTATTATTTTATGGAATGCACAGAGAAAGGAAAAGGGGATGGATTGGTCAGAGGAAAACACACTGACACACTGGATACATTTCTAAATGCTTTATTGAACAAAATTTTTATTAAACATTTTAAAATGGGTTTATTAAACTTGTTAAACTTTATGAAAGTTTAAACTTTTTGAAAGGATCATTAGTGTCAAAGTGTCACTGATTTGTGGGTCCACTGTGGTTGATGTACTAGCACAAGGCAGCCCTGATCTCTCCAGCTATGAACTGCTCTGCTCTGTTCAACTGGTCCCGGAAAGGGCACTGGCTCACTGGAGCTAACTGGCCAGGGGATTCTCCAAAGCAGCCCCAGTGGTCTCACAGATGTTGCAGAGAACACAAGTAGCAATGGTTAGCAGGGGAGTGGTCTCCAGCTTGTAATCAACCTGGCCACAACCTTTCCACAACAGAGTGGGTGGTGCTGAGCTGCCTGTTACAGTACCTTTGATCTGGGATGTGGGCAATGCTATAGACCTTCATAAGCCAGAGTTTCAGGGGGTAGGCAGCGTCCCAAAGAACAACAGGCCGCATGAGCGCCCACCCCCTCTTTATGCAGCTTTCAGGTTGAGGTCCAAAGTCTCCTGTGTACATATGGCCGAAGAAGATGCAGATGTCGTGGTTCCTTGTGGATGACCCAGCACATGCACAAACTTAACATGGTGGTCCACTATGGCCTGGAGAACCACGAAGAACCCATTGTGGTTCAAATAGCTCTCCTTGCTGTGGGGTGGGCACATGATGGCAATATGGCTCCCACTGATAACCCCTATGCAGTTAAGGAAGCCCTCTGGTCAAAAGCCCTCCATTACCTCTGTGGGGTCAGCCAATTGCACCACCCAGTCCAGCTACACCTTCACTATCACCGTGAAAACCTTGATGAGAATGGTGCCCTCCATGCAGGTTCCAATGCTGAATTTCTGGTTGACAGAATGGCAGGAGTCAACAGTGGTCATATTCCAGATGGTGATGGCCACGCACATTAGACATGAAATGAAAAATCTCTGTAAGTGCTGTTTCCAATGGAAACAGCTCTTTTGCCTTCATTTCTGTGAGGAGGAAATAAATCTATAGGCATTTTTGACATTTTCTGTGATTTTTTGCTATTTTCTTCCATTTTTGGAATTTCTGGTAATTTCTGGTAATTTCCAGTATTAACGGTAACATTGGAAATTACTGGAAATTACCAAAATTTACCAGAAATTACTGACAAATGATGGGAATTTGCGGGCACTGATACCGACGGAACTAGAAGTGGAAAATACCAATAAATGGCTGAAAGCACTCCCAAAAGGTCAATATTTCCCAATGGAATGAGAGCACCTGCTCTCGGATCAGATCTATGCTTCTTCACTGGGGTTGGCAACCACATCACCATGCTCTGTTTCTCCTGCCAAGGCCCAAGGATCTTGACTAGGGCTGAAGCGGCAACTCCTTTTTCCGTTCCCCTATTTCATTCTGCTATTTCAGAATTGTCTACGACTTTCCACAGCTCCTCCGCCATCATTCCGCTATTTCCGCCGGCATTCCACTAATTTGAAAACTGTTGGAACAATCTCGGAAAGTATCAGAACAAACATTGTTTCTCTACTTCGCAGTGCTGGCAGAAATTGCAGAAGACTGAAACTGTCGGAACAAACATTGTTCCACTATTTGCCCAACCCAGTGGAGAATGCATACGTTCTCTGTATGCATCTCCGTGGCTGTGGTAGATGCATCTGTGAAGTCTGAAGAACACACCAAAAGTTTAAACAGCCATCTGGCTGCCTAGCTAGGACTGGCTGAATGCCACATGTGAACACCAGTACACATTCATTCTCTGATCAAACACTGAAACTTTCTCAGATCCTGATCTTTCCTGGGTGCTAATTACATTGGGGATGTACCTCTCCCTATGTCTTTCCTAGATTCTAAACCTCTCTGGGTAGGGACCTGCCTGTAATTATGCTTATACAGTGCAAGGTACTTTGCTGGTGTTTATATAAATAAAAAATAAGTGGTGATGGTTGCAGTTTACACTCTTGTGGGTTATGGGGCTTGCAGGCTTAGTGTGCAAATTAGTGTGCACATTTACTAACTTGCACAGTTATACCACATTCACACCTAAGTCATGTGTGAGGGATAAAGGACGGGTGGACCAGGGAACCCACAGACCCAACACCTTTCACACTCTCCTTGCACAGGACTCCTGCAAAAGGAGGGGTGCTCACGTCTCTGCTGGGAAAAGTTCTCCTCAGGGTAGTAGGTGGCCCTATATGTCCCCTAAGGAATAGGCCCTTTCATCATAGGGGAGATCAACTATAGGCGTGAACAGACCCCTGCCTGTATGGCAGGGGGACCAGGTCCCTGCACTCTCAGCCACACCCTCACTCACTCGTGCACAGGGAGTAGAGGGGGAGGTGCCTGCGTGTGAAGGGAAGGGTAGACCTGACACCGAGGAGGGGGAAGGGTACAGCCTACACCACCCCGGTGGGTTGAAGGACTCCGAGGGGGTCGGGACAGGAGGAATAGTGCTCTCACCCAAACCCTTGCCAACACCCACCCACTAGTCTCGCTCCCTAAACCCAACCACCACAAACACTCACCTCTCACTCGCCTCTCACTCCTCTTACACACTTCAATCGCACTCCCACAATACTTTCTCTCAATAGCTCTGTAACAATCGCTCTGGGGCCAGCTTCAAAGCACGCTGATCGTTGTCATGGAGACACTCAAGAAGTTCCCTTATATTTGGCTAGCTCTGCCCCCACTGCACCTTCAAATGTGCTGAACGTCGTGGCGCTGGCTCTAGCCCTGCCCCTCCTCTCCTGGTGTAGGGAATTGTCCTCTCATGTCTCTCTGTGGCCCCGCCTCCTCCTCACATGATGCAGCGGTGACTGGAGGTGTTCTGCTTCCTGCCTCATTTCCCCGTGATTCTCCCACCCTATCGGGTTCCCCCCTAGGGGCAATGGACTGCAGGGGCGCCCTGGTGTCTACGGGTAAGCTTGAAGGGTGCTCCTGTTTCCTCCGTGGCACACCTCCCTTTTGGGTGAGGACTTTCCTTCCCCACCACCCCCAAACCCTGACAGCACCCACTCCCCAGGGTCGACGAGGGCAAGGAGAAGCACGGAGGGGTCCCGTCTTGGAAGGGCAGAGATAATGGAATCATCGGAGGAGCCAGGGGGCATGAATGGAGACGGCTGGTTCCCAAGAGTGGTCTGCCACCCCGTAGCCCTTCCAATCCACGTGGTAGAACAAGGTGCCCCAAACCTTTTTGGAGTCCAGAAGTGCCCAGACCTCGTATTCGGGTTCTCCCTGAAAGTCACATATTGGTCCTGATGAAGCGGCGGGGGGGGGAAAGGGGCACGTGGTGTTGTTTAAGTAAGAACACATGGAAGACGGAGTGTATTTGAAGCATGTGTGGCAACGTCAGATGGTAGATGACAGGATTCACCTGACGTTCTATAGGGAATGGTCCCATGAATCGGTTGTCCAATTTGGTGGATGGTCGAAGGGAGGGGTAGTGCCTTCGGTCTACCCACACCATGTCTCCTACGTGGTAGTGGGGTGCAGGTTGACGTCGTTTATCAGCATGTTGTTTATATTGTTGTCGTGCTATTTGTAGCATAGCCCGGGTGTGCGCCTGGCAGCGATGGAGCTCTTGAACCATAGCTCACACCGCTGGCACTTCCACCACAGGTTCTTCTGAAAGAGAGAGGCAGGGATGGAACCCATACGACACGAAGAACGGGGATGTTCCTAAGGTGGCATGGTGAGCGTTATTGAACGCAAATTCTGCCAATGGAATATACGTCACCCAATCGTCCTGCAAATAGTCTATGTAACAGTGAAGGTATTGTTCTAATGTTTGGTTTGCTCATTCCACCTGCCCGTTTGCTTGTGGTTGATAGGCAGTGGTAGGAGCAATTTGTGTTCCTAGTGTTGCAAAGAGGACCTGCCAGAATCGTGCAATAAATTGTGGTCCACGGTCCGACACGATGGTACGGGACACGCCATGGTATTTTCCCACACTCTGCAAAAAATAGTTGTGCTGTCTGGCGGGCAGTCGGGAGGCCTCTGCAGGGGACAAAGTGTCCCATCTTGGTGAACTGATCCACAATAACCAAGATCGAGGTGTGTCCCTGTGAAGGAGGTAGTTCCACTACAAAGTCAATGTTGACCCGTTGCCATGGTCCCAGGGGCACCGGTGCTAATTGCAGTAACCCGACTGGTTTTCCCTGAGGCACCTTGATATGACAACAAGTTGAGCATCCTCGTACATATTGCTGAACATCTAGTGGCATGGTAGGCCACAAGAAATGCTGTTGTATCAACTGCAATGTGCGTCTTTGTCCAGGGTGCCCAGTAAGGGGGGCGTCATGATGGGCCCACAGTATCTTTTGGCATGTGACTTGCAGTAACACAATAGCCCCCCTATGCCAGGGCAACACATCGATGTGGTTCTCCATAAGGGTGCGGCATTCTGGGTCTTGCATAGCCCAGGTGCGCATTTGTTTTGACGTCAGTCCTCCCACTAAAAAGTCTCTAGGACTTAGAATGGTCTCTTCCTGAGGGGCTAGGCTTTTCGGGACTTTGTGCAAGCGGGAAAGGGCATATGCTATGGTGTTGAGTTTGCCAGGGTGTTACACAATATGGAAGTTAAAGTGGGTGAAGAGGAGTGCCCACTGGGCATGGCGTGCATTTTGGATCCGTGCGGTCTGTAGAAACGTTAGATTCTTGTGGTCAGTGAGCACCTGTACTGGGTATCGGGCTCCCTCTAAAAAATGCCGCCATACCTCAAAGGCGACTCGAATGGCTAACAATTCCCGATCCAGAATAGTGTAGTTCTTCTCTGCATCTGTCAACTATTTGGAATAAATGGTGCATGGCAAGGGGAGTTGTCCTATGCCCGTCAGTTGAGTCAGCACAGCTCCTACTGCCGTACTGGATGCATCAGTTTCCACCAAAAAAAGTAGGGAGAAGTCCGGATATTGCAAAACAGGCGCTGTGGAAAAAGCTGTCTTCAAGCGCTCAAAGGCGTCTTGCTGCGGTGGTCCCCAGGTATATGGCTGGTCCTTCTTCAGGAGGGTCGTCAGTGGCACGGTCAAGTCAGCATAGCACGGGGTGTACTGCCTGTAATAATTTGCGCTCCCCAGGAACCGCTGCAAAGGTTTCACCGCCTGGGGAGCCGGCCAGTCCCGTATAGCTGCCACCTTGGACGGATCCATCTTAATGCCTTTAGCTGAAATAATGAATGCCAGAAAGGCAACCTCTGTTTGGTGGAACGGACATTTTTCATTCTTACAATACAGGTGGTTCTGCCTCAAATGCTGTAGGACGGTGCGAACGTGTTGTACATGCTGTTGGAGGTCCTGTGAAAAGATGAGGATGTCATTGAGGTAAGCAACCACAAACTGGTCTAATATATCTCAGAAGAGATTGTTAATTAAATGCTGGAAGGTAGCTGGCGCGTTTGCCAACCCATAGGGCATAACAAGGTACTCAAAGTGCCCGTATCTTGTGCAGAAGGCCATCTTCCATTCGTCCCCTTCCTTTGCGCGAAGAAGGTTATAAGCGCCACAAAGATCTAGTTTAGTAAAGGTGGTGGATCCTTGGAGCCTGTTCAAAAGTTCAGGGATAAGGGGCAAAGGGTACCGGTTCTTAACGATAATTGCGTTAAGACCCTGATAGTCGATACAGGGCCTTAACCCTCCATCCTTTTGGAGGACAAAAAAAAGGGGTGCCCCCCCGGGAGACGTGGATGGGCTGATAAACCCTTTGTACAGATTGTCATAAATATACTCCTTTAGTGTGGTCAGTTCTGGTTCTGATAAAGCGTAGATCCGTCCATAGGGGGGCTAGTGTTAGGCATCAAGTCAATCACACAATCATAGGGGTGATGCGGGGGGAGTTCTAGGACTTGCTGTTTGTGAAATACATTGGTAAAGTCTTGATAAACCAGGGGAAGGCTAGAACTATTCGTGGCGGCAACCTGTAACTTTGGGGTAGTTCCCGTTAATAAGGTTGACTCCTGTAAACAGCAAGGTTCAAGGTGCTGGTTTTAACCTTTAAAGCCCTTCACGGCCTAGGCCCAGCCTATCTGCGGGATCGCCTCACTCCCCATGTATCCGTGCGACCCTTGAGATCGTCCGTGGGAGCCTTTTTGGAGGTTCCCCGGGCGAGGCGGGTGGCCACTGATGTTAGATCTTTTTCGGTGGTGGCCCTTGTGCTGTGGAATTCACTTCCGGATGAGGCTCGGCTGGAGCCCACTCTCCTGCTGTTTCAGCATATATGTAAGACCTGGCTGTTCCGTCAGGCTTTTGGCGGGGGGTAGGGGTAGGGGTGGGGTGGGGGTGAGGATAGGTATCGGGTTTTCCCCATGTAGTGTATTTTAAATTGTTTCAAAAATTTATTATTGTTTTAAATGAAATGCTGTTCACCGCCCCGGGCTGCCCTGTGGGCAGGAGGGGCGGGATATAAATTTAAAAATAAATATAAATAAATAAATAAATAAATAAGACGGAGGGAATTAAGGTTGTTAGGGGTGTTAGACAGGGCTGCCTGTTGGCACCGGCCCTGCTTAACCTTTTTCTAAATGACTTAATCCCCTTCCTTAAAACCTATGACACCCATGCCCCCAAAATTGGCACTAGGGGAATTCCAGCCCTGCTGTATGCAGACGACACGGTGCTTAACTCCCAGACCCTGGTAGGCCTAAGGAGGGTGATGTTGAGGTTTGGGGAATACTGTAATAGGGAGGGGTTGAAGATTAACTTCCCTAAAACCAAGGTTATGGTGATGGGAAGGCAGACAAGGAGGAAGATTCACCATTGGGATATTGGGGGGAACCCCAATGCCCAGGTGAAATTTGGGGATGATCTTGTCCCCTTCCTCGAGTTGGGAGCCTCATTATAGGGCAATGGTGCTGCAGGCTAAGAATACACTTAGAGAAGTACTGGGGTTCTTCTATACCCAGGGGGTGAGATTAGCACTACCAGCCTTGCGGCTCTTCAGGGCTAAGGTCATCACACAGTGTTTGTATGCCTTTCCTGTCTGGGGTGTATCCTTCTTGGCAAGTTTAGAGCCTATTCAGAACCAGGCTCTGCAATCCATTCTGGGGGTGCCAAGGGGGTACCCCAAAGGCAATTCTTAGGCATGAAACAGGAAGTTCAACTATGCAATCTCGTGCCCTCCAAGCAATGATAGGGTACTGGATCAAGGTTATTCTTTTTCCCCCCCAGGATCACTTGCTTTTGGCATTGGCTGTGGGGACAGGGCTGGTTGATGCCTGGGGTGGATGGACAGAAGCCGAGGTTAGGCTGCTGGGACTTTCAAGAGAAGCTCTGGGACCCCTCGGCCCCAGACAAGCTTTGTCTCTTATTAGGCAGAGGATCCAGGACCAAGAGTTACAAACTGAAAGGTCCAGGTTGTCCGCCCAGAGGGTTGCACCTGACTACCCACTAGGGGGTCCTATGAACATCAGGATCAGTTACCTATCTAGGTGGCAGGACTTTAACCAACGCAGGGCCCTTGCATATTTTTGTTGTGGTGTATATCCCTCTGCATTCTTGGAGGGCTTCTATAGAGGTGTACCGAGGGGCGGAAGATTTTGTCAGCTATGTGATCTATTGGAGGTGGACTCCTATGATCACATCTTCTTCCGATGCCCAGCCTTGAAGGGTCCTAGAGATGCCCTATCGGGTAAATTTATTCGGGACCCCTTTGACCATAGGGTCACGATGAGGGAATTCTTTGGAGGGGCTAATTCGGCCTTATCAAGGACAGTAGCAAGTTACTGTCAGATTTTTATACGTCTATGGTCTATACAGCCTGCTCAGGATGAGGGAGAGGGATAAGGGTATGTTGATGGAATGTGTTATGGTATTTTTCTGATAACCTGTTAATTATTGACATTTCCCAGCTGTTAGGGCAGGGGGGGGGGAATTGGGTCTGATGTGGGTTTAGTATTTGTTATATGTGTATTATTATGTATTATGTATATGTGTGTGTTAAAAACCTAAGGTTAAACAATAAATATAACTGAATTGTAAACAGCAAGAGGGACAAAAATGGGAAGTAAAGCACACTTTTCTTTGCCTCCAGTCAATGGAGGGATTGTGTCTGGTGAGCCACGGGATTCCTTGTACCACGGGGAAGGCTGGAGTACTAACTACACTAAGGGACAGTTGTTCTTGGTGACGTCCGATCCAACTAGTGAGCTCCGGGCTGCAGCGGGTAATTGGGCCGGAGGTGAGGGGCGACCAATCTATAGCGAATATCACCTCGGGATGGGTTTTTTGTATCAAAGGGATCCCATACTTGCAGGCCACCTGATCATCCAAAAAGTTCCCCAACGCCCCGGAGTCGACAAGCGCGGGGAAGACAACTGTTCTTGTCACATGGAGCTGGAGCGTCAAAGGTACCCATAGCTGTTCCCCCTGAGGATACGTAGCCGGGCTCCATTGACAAGTGGAAATAGGGGCACAAACACCGGTTACCGAGATGCCCCCTGCCCGTCTCGGCCCCGGTCGTTTCCCATTCCCCGGCGACTGGGGGGAAGCTGCGGACAGGCATTGGAAAAATGCCCTGAGAGTCCACAGTAGAAACAGAGTTTACCCAGCCTTCGCCGTTCTTTCTCCTGGGGCTCTAAAGGCCCACGAGATGCTCCGATCTACATCGGCTCTGGGTCCTCTGTTTTTACCGTTCCCCCACCGGGAGTCAAGGTCCTTCCCATCCACATCCTGCTCAGTTCCTGCCGTCAGTCTCATCTACACTCCATCAACCTTTCGTTGATCTGACAGGCCAGGTTGATGACTTCCCCCCACTTCTCGGGTACCCCCGTAAGTGCTAGTTGATCTTTGATCTCATCGTGGAGGCCTTTGTGAAACAATACCTTTAGGACTTCATCGGCCCACCTCAATTCCACCGCTAACTGTTGGAGCCACGTGACATATTCAAATAGGGGACCCCTTCCTTGTTTAAGGGTCATAATGGCTGCCTCTGCATCCTGCTTACAGTGGGGATAATCAAAGAGAAACTGAAACTCCTGGAGAAACCCCTTCAAATCCCTCAGAAGAGGGCTATCTTTGAGAAGTAAGGGGGTGGCCCAATCCAAAGCCAGACCTTCCAGATGACCTATAATAAAGACCACTTTGGCCACATCTGAGGCATACGTGAGTGGCTGTATCTGGAAGGTAGGGATGGGCGAACGTGGTTCGGAAGTTTGGAGTTCGGTCCGAACTCAAACTCTTTGGATGACCGAACTCGAACCCGAACCCAAACACGAACATACCGAACAAACCAAACACCGAACGGCGAAATGGCCGAACAGTTCGGTCAGTTCGGATGACGTTCGGATGAGTTCGGGTGGCAAAAAAAGGTTCACTGGAAGGTCAAACAGGGAGGTGTCAGTCACTGAGGAGCAGACTTCCAGGCACCAGGGGTGGAGAGGCTTGCAAGAAACGAAAGTAATTATCTGCCTCCCCACTTCCCAACACCTTCAGAGCTAGTAACTGTTCCTGAACAGCAGGTGTTGAGTAGGATTTTTAGATTGCTTTAGTTTCATTTCAGTTTTGTAATGAAATGAAACTTAAACCATAAACTGAAACCTTGTGTTATGCACTGTACAGACTCATTGAGTATGTAATGTATGTATTTCAATACAGACTCCTCTTCTATTTGTGAAGATTCCCCCCCATCCCATATATATTGGATGTATATATATATCCATATATATATCCATATATATGGATATATGGATGTATATATATCCATATATATCCATATCCATATATATATATATTTGGATATGGATATGGGATGGGGGGGGATAGATAGATAGATAGATAGATAGATAGATAGATAGATAGATAGATAGATAGATGAAGACGGTTGTAGGAGTTACCTTAGTGATAGAGATAGTGTTAGTGATTTAGTTTTAGTGTTTGTAGGAGTAGGTCTGTGTACTTATTAGATAATACATTTACTTCATAGCATTTAGAATAGTTAGTAGCGGTTAGATTTAGTGTAGACAGATATATATAATATTAGATTAAAAAAAATAAGAAAACCCCATATAAAAACCAAAAAACCAAATAAAGAACAAAAGAAAACCCAATAAAAAACCAAAAAACCATATTAAAAAAAAACAAAAACTCATAACAACACTTCCTGAATGGCCGACCGGCCAAACCTAACAGCCAAACCGAACAGCCGAACGGCCTAACTGAACAGCCTGTTCGGACGAATGAACCGAACAGCCGAACCCGAACCCGGCGAACGAACCGAATGAACGAACCGAACGAAACCGAACCGAACGAACGAACCGAACGGATGACCCGAACGCAGCCGAACCGAATGGCTGAACC
The DNA here is from genome assembly GCA_003113815.1 of Sphenodon punctatus. Classification (NCBI taxonomy): domain Eukaryota; kingdom Metazoa; phylum Chordata; class Lepidosauria; order Sphenodontia; family Sphenodontidae; genus Sphenodon; species Sphenodon punctatus. The sequence continues at coordinate 1,281,944 of QEPC01008723.1, forward strand.
CGAACCACGATCTGTTCGCCCATCCCTACTGGAAGGCTAGCTTGTACAGAGCTAAAAAAACCTGAAAGCCCTTTCGATCCCCTCCGAATTTCTGGATGGGGGGGGTGTCGGGGTTCTCTCCCCATCACCCCCGCAGCCCCAGCCTCCACAATGGGAGGTGCGGGTAGGGGAGGTACTAGTGCTCTTGCAGCAACCGGGGCGTCTGCACCCCGAGCGCCTGCCTGCTCTTTGAGGTCTTTAAGGTCCATTGCTATGGCATGAATTGCTAGACCCATCTCCGCTACTTTCTGTGCCAGGTCCATGGTAAGGCCGGCGATACTGTGAGGGATAAGGGACGGATGGACCAGGGAACCCACAGACCCAACACCTTTCACACTCTCCTTGCACAGGACTCCTGCAAAAGGAGGGGTGCTCACGCCTCTGCTGGTAAAAGTTCCCCTCAGGGTAGTAGGTGGCCCTATATGTCCCCTAAGGAACTGGACCTTTCATCATAGGGGAGATCAAATATAGGCGTGAACAGACCCCTGCTTGTATGGCAGGGGGACCAGGTCCCTGCCCTCTCAGCCACACCCTCACTCACTCGTGCACAGGGAGTAGAGGGGAAGGTGCCTATGTTTGAAGGGAAGGGAAGACCCGACACTGAGGAGGGGGAAGGGTACAGCCTACACCACCCCGGGGAGTTGAAGTACTCCGAGGGGGTCGGGAGAGGAGGAATAGTGCTCTCACCCAAACCCTTGCCCACACCCACCCACTAGTCTCGTTCCCTAAACCCACCCAACACAAACACTCACTACTCACTCGCCTCACATGACTCTCACACACTTCAATCACACTCCCACAATACTTGTCTCTCAATAGCTCTGTAACAATCGCTCTGGGGCCAGCTTCACAGCACGCTGATCGCCGGCGTGGAGGCACTCAAGATGCTCCCTTATATTTGGCTAGCTCCGCCCCCGCTGCACCTGCAAACGTGCTGAACATCGTGGCGCTGGCTCTAGCCCCGCCCCTCCTGTCCTGGTGTAGGGAATTGTCCTCTCATGTCTCTCTGCGGCCCCGCCTCCTCCTCACATGCCTCAGCAGTGACTGGAGGGGTTCTGCTTCCTGCCTCATTTCCCCGTGATTCTCCCACCCTGTCGGGTTCCCCCCTAGGGACAATGGACTGCAGGGGCGCCCTGGTGTCTATGGGTAAGCTTGAAGGGTGTTCCTGTTTCCTCCGTGGCCCACCTCCCTTTCGGGTGAGGACTTTCCTTCCCCACTGGCCATAAACCCTGACAGCATGGCGCTGTTAAAATGATGCACAGGCAAAGATGCAGCATCAGGGAGGAGCCCAATGCTGGCAGTAATGCTGGTGTGAATGAGGTTCTACCGCATTGAACGGGATTCTGCTGCGGCTTTGCTTGTGCATGACAGGGCTGGATTTTACACCCTGTCATGCATGAGCAAAGCCATGGCAGAACCTCGTTTGCACCAACATTACTGCTGATATTGGACTCCTCCATGAGGCCACGTCTTTGCCTGTGCATCATTTTAACAGTGCCAGGCATCAGTTGTGAATGTGTGCATAGAGCATAGAGTTCTATGCTGATGCAGAAGATGGTATGCAACCCAGGTGCGCACCTCCATGGGTGTGTGGCAATAGCAGTGGCTGGAATGACTCCTGGCATGATATCCTGGGAAAAAGAAACAGCTGGGGTGGGTTCTTCTTCCCATGGAAGGGGTGGGTGGGGTGGGCAGAGCACAGTGGTGAAGAAGGCCTGCCTGTGTATTAGGTTTGTCATGCTAACCCTGTGCATGGGGGCTTCATGGATGCACAACAACTACGTGCAGGGGACTGCCCATTTACTAGGCTGGATGCGCTAAACAACATGTAAGTAGGGGCTACGTGGGGGCTGCACATATTAATCACAGATTCCAGTGGGGGATCGCCTCATTTGATTTTACTCATAGTTTCTGGATCAAGGGTAGTACTTGAGAAGAGGCCTGAAGCAAGGCCTCATGAGATAAAGGAGTGGGGACATTGCTAAGGAGACTGAAATTGGTATAATAAAATGACAACAGAAACCGGGGAGTGTCTGGTGCCATATTGTTTGGGAAACTGAGTCAATAGCACTCTTGTGCAACTGTTTTTAGCACAATTGCACTAAGTAGTACTGAAATAAAATACAGAATCCTGAAGTGAAAAAAATACCATGGTAACTTAAATATTTAAGTGATAACAATAGCCAAAATAAAATACCGGAATGGATATGTATTTATTTATTTATTTATTTATTTATTTTATTTAAAACATTTTCTACCCCACCCCTCCTGCGATAGGCAGCTCAGGGCGGCTTACAAATATTAAAAACAATACTTAAAACAACATTAACAGGACGACAAAATCACATCCTCGCCTCCCTCCCCCCCCCCATACCATTACCCTCTCCCCCGCCAAATGCCTGGTGGAATAGCCAGGTCTTACAACTTTTTCAAAAGGAGGGAAGATCTAGGGCCAGCCGGACCTCCACCAGAAGGAAGTTCCTCAGCTGTGGCGCAGCTGAGTATGCCCTCCCGTGCGTGGCCCCCAAAGGGACCTCAAGCAGGGCACCCCCGGATGATGACCACAGGGGCCAATCCAGGGCCATTTAATTTCCGTATATTAAATCAGGAAAACATAATGCTCCTGGATTTGCAGTTGTACCTGGATTTGCAGGTGTCGTCTGTGGCCAGGAGCACCTTTTGCCAATTATATCTGGTGAAGAGGCTCCACCTATATGTCTCAGACTCCGATCTCGCCACTGTCATTCATGCATTTGTCACCTCGAGGCTGGACTACTATAATGCGCTCTAAGTGGGGCTGCCCAAGGTGATGGTCTGGAAGCTGCAGCTGGTGCAAAATGTGGCAGCCCACATACTGTCTGTTATGGGCCACAGGGAGCATATTAAACTGGTGCTGCAAGCATTGCACTGGCTGCCTATTGTCTTCTGGGTCTGATTCAAGGTGCTGGTTTTGACCTTTAAAGCCCTACACAGGTTGAGATCAGCTTACCTGAGGTCATCCTGATCCCCTGTGGTCATCCGGGAGTGCCCTCCTGGAGGTCCCCTGTTATCGGCAGGTCCGGACTGATAAGCAGGTGTTCTCGGTGGCTGCTCTGTTGCTCTGTTGCTGTGGCCTGCTCTCCCAGTTGAGATCTGCCTCAGCCAGGATCTCCTTGCTTTTCGTTGGCAATGCAAGACCTGGATTTTCTGCCATGGGGGAGGGGGGAGAGGATGGGATGGGTTAGGTGGGTATTTGGGGTGGGTAAATTATTCTTCTACGGACCTGGACTTTGTGGTGATAGTACGTGTTTTATATTTATAGATTGTTATTGTTTTGTTTTATATTGTTATTGACATGTTAGCTGCCCCAAGTCGCCATTTGGCAAAAGGGGAAGGATACAAATAGGTTTAATTAGGGCTGAAATGTCATACCGCTGTGGTAGCATTTACCGGTGGAAAGTGCTCTACCGCACCAAGCAGCACGGTTAGGAAGGGAGCGATTTTTACGCCTTGCACTCACGGCTTTCCATGGTTGCTGCTGCGGTATTTTCGCCACTGTAGATTTCATGCAGAAGCCACAGGTTTGCCACAGTTTCCCCTTTCCCTTAAGCATGGCAGCTTTGTGATTGTCACAGCATTGAAGCCAGGGGAATAGCCACCGTGGCACAGGGGAAATTGCTGCCTTGTAAACAAAGTTCTTCTTTGAGGGACTCCTTCCATTCTCACTTGCGCGCCCGTCTCTTACTGGCATATACCAAGCTCACTAACTTAAAAAAAAAACACCACGTGATGTTCACACGCCCCCACCTAAACCCAACACAGTTCCTTCCAACCCTAAGCAATTAGGAAGAAAATTCCATGTGGGGTCGGAAGGGTGGGTGCTTGTGAGAATGTTTTGAGTCATCTTGAAGAACCTTGTTTACGAGGCAGAAACCTTCTCTGACAGTGGTTCCAGTGACTCAAGTGGTTTTCCTTTGAGTGGCTCCTCCCATTCTCAGAAATGGGAGAGTACCAAGTCTATAAAGAGATGGTGGGGGAATTTTCTAACAAAATGACACTCCATGCAGGTTGTATCTACAGCATGGGAGGGGGGCAGCAGGCAGGGGGAAGTCTGCTCTGGGGGGTCCATTCATCTGGGGGAGGTTTAGTTTTTCAATGCTGTCTCTGTTAGAAGGATGAACAGATCATCCCTCTTCTCTTTGTGATCACCCCATAGAGAGAAATGGGGGTGCAGAGCAGCTACAATGAGGCAGAGAGTCATCCCAGCAAAGGGGAAGAATTTGTCCTTGGCACCCTAATGCACAAGAGAATTCACAGAAGAGCAGGGACTCCCCCCGCCATCCCCTGGATCAGCATCAGGAGCCAGGCGCTCATTCACTGTTGTTGGGGAATCCCTGCACTCTAAGCGGGACAGAAACAGCGACTAGTGCGCAAGAAGGGATAACAAAGATTCCTCCCTCAAAGCTCAACTCTGGGTGCTGCCCTGTTTGCTGTCCCTCCTTGTGCACTTGTCTCTGTCCCACTTAGAGTGCAGGGATCCCTGGCCCCAGCAGCAGTGAGCGAGCACCTGACTCCTGATGCTGATCCAGGAGATGGAGGGGTGGGGGTGGGAGTCCCTGCTCTTCTGTGAATTCTCTTGTGTGTTAGGGTGCCAAGTACAAATTCTTCCCCTTTGTTGGGATGGCTCTCTGCCTCATTGTAGCTGTTCTGCACTCCAGTTCTCTCTATGCGGTGATCACAAAGGGAAGAGCTTGGTATATGCCGGTAAGAGAAAGGTGCGCAAGTGAGAATGGAAGGAGCCCCTTGAATAACTTTGTTTACAAGTCAGCAATGTTCACTGCGAAGGAGGGGACAAAGGGGGACTCTTCCCTCACCCGTGTAGCAGCACTGCGGGGCTACAACTGAGCTGTTTAAAAAGGCGGTGCCAGTGGTGCAAGAGAGACTCCTCTGGGACTTGGGAGCGGGGGTCCTGCCTCCTGTGGATGCCGCATATGCCTGGGGCCGGCCCCGATTGCTGCCGGACCCCTCCCAGGGCAAGGCACGGGCACAAATGCACCCCCTGCACCACCCTACAGTGGCTACGCCCCTGCAGCAGACTCTGAAGCAGGTAGTCAGAGTCACCCTAAGTTCATTCATTCAATTATCTATTATTCAGCATCACGCTGCGTCAGGGACTCATGTTCAGTGGTGGAAGGCAGCATAAAACCGCTTGTGTTCACAAACTACAAACATGCCGCATCTGCAGATACTGGCAGCAGGTAATGCGGAATCGTGGAAATATTGATGGGAAGTCGGCGGCAAGACACATTAAGTGCTGAGTTCTCGGAATTCAATGGCGGCTTGTTATGGACAGAACGTGGGGTCAAGCAGGGGTGCGTGCTTGCCCCCACGCTCTTTCACATCTATGTTAACCATCTAATTATGTCTGTTACTTCTATGGACAACCATCCCCCTAAGATCGGGAATAAGGAGATAGCTATTCTACTGTACGCAGATGATGCGATCCTGTTGTCCAGATCCCGGGTAGGCTTGGGTAGGCAATTGCGATCTTTGGGCCAATACTGTGCCGTCAATTATTTGGAGGTAACTACGAAAAAACACAGGTTAAGGTTTTTTCTACCAAAAGACGGTTACATAGGTGATTCCTGGATGCCCATGAGCTCCAACAGGCCACAAGCTACAAGTACCTTGGATTGACCTTTCAGGCCAATGGGAGATGGGTGGTCCATATTACCACTGTGAGTGCTCAGGCCAATTTGATGGGGAAGGTGATCAGACATTTCTTTAAATCACAGGGAGGTTATTTGATAATGCCAGCTATTAAGGGGTACCAGACCAGGTGTCTGGCCCAGTTTCTCTTTGGATCACAATTTTGGGTCTTGGGGAGAACCTCTATGCTTGAGCACCTGCAAACTAAATTTCTCAGGTCACTGCTTGCCCTCCCTAGTCATGCGCCCTGTGCGGTGGTCTGGCTTGAGTGTGGGGTTCTACCTATAGACACCTTGGTTTGGTTCCTCGCACTCTTATATTGGTTGAAATTACACTACAGACTGGCTGCCCCTTTGGCCTGTGCTACGTTAAGGGATGTTTCATAGCCCATGGATGAAGTTGTTACTATGGAAGTTGAACATTATAGGTCTACCACTAGTCTCTCTTTCTACTCTGGGCTATGTAGCAGCTAAGAAAGTAATTAAGCAAAGACTCTCAGATATAACACAGCAGGAAGAGATCGCCAATTTGCGCTCTAAAGTGACTATGGTGGGGTTTGTGGAACTGTTTGAATCTGTTCACCTCCCGCCTTTATATCTTTCTCAGCAACTCCACCCTCAGGCTAGGAGGTGTTTTAGTATGGCTAGGATGAATGTATTCCCTACCCCAAAGACGGAAGGGCATTTTCAGGGGGTTCCGCCAGCTTTATGCCTATGTAATTGCTTCTCAAGGACAGCGGCCTCCCTAGACCACCTCTTATTGTCCTGTGAGCTCTTGCAGCCTAGCTGCGATAGATGGCTGGCTATGTGCCTTGAGCAATGAGATTTGAGATTCCCTGAGCCCTTATTGCTTGTTTGTTTGGAAGGGTGTAATATAACTCTAACAAAAAATGTGGCTTCCTTTTTATATGAAATTCTTAAGGATGGGAGGACTGATAATGTGGCCCCCTAAGCTCACATTGAGGTTTCCTGATCCCGGGGGCATATTTGTTGTTGGGTTTAAGCTTTGTATTAGCTAATCATATTTTTGTTTTGTTTCTATATTTTTGTATTTGATAGTTTTCTTGTTACATGTTATGACTTTGTTGAACATTAATATCTATCTATCTATCTATCTATCTATCTATCTATCTATCTATCTATCTATCTATCTATCTATCTATCTATCTATCTAATAGTACTAGTTCAGGGACTATTCCCAGCATGCGACTAGCTCTGATCTGCATGCAGTCCTTGGGCCACTGGCCAGCCTTGATGGTTCAATATTGCAGCATTTCCAAAAGTATCAACCACCATCACTTTAAACTGACCAGACTCAGGGATCCTCCTGCATTGGGGAAATCCCAAGAAAACAAGTTAAACTGGGTTTGTGGCCACTTTGCATCACTGGAGCAGCACTGATGACTTATCTACATGGCAGGCTGGCAGGTGCTGTCAAGGGTGTCATTTTTAACATGCATCAGCCAAGATGTGTTAGCTAACACTTGTTAAATGCTTTACAGACAGACGATCACACGTGCTAGCTGAGGTAGAGTGTATAGATTGAACAGGGCTAACTAATGTATTTAAGGCAAACAGTTGTTTGAATAGGTTAAGGTAGCTAACACACCCTAGGACCAACCTTTGCTATGTATTAGCCTGTTGTATGGGTGACTCCAAAGAGGTTGCTTTATGCTGTACTGGGGATGAGGAGAGGGCTTTTGCAGATGGAAAGCCCTTTCCTGCTGCATAGAATGAGCTCCACCAAAGAACACTAAAAAGTCTTATTCCCTTTGCTCAGGGAACATTAAAGGGGAACAAATGGCTCTTAGGTTGGTCAGAGATATAACCTCTGACTGTTGGGAGCTGTGAGTAAATAGCAGTTAATGAATCACTCCATTATGACCTGTTGTGCACTTCTCTGAACCAACCAAGAATGGCCACTGTCACAGATAGGATACTGGGCTAGATGGATTTTTTGGCCCACTGTGGCACTTCTTTTGTTCTTGAGAATTAAAGTTTCAGGGCTACATAATGGACCCACTGGAGCAGGAACACAAAAACCATTATCGATATAAAGGACGGAAGCCCATTTCCCTTTGGCCATGCTTCTGAGCCACCCACCCCCTCTCACCCATGCACACACTTCCTGACTCTCTCTCTTCCCCACTCCCATAATCCTCCAGGTTGGAGAGTATAGTTAATGGGGGAGGGGTCTCCCTGATTGTGTCCTTGAGTGTGGTTTGTGTGTGTGTGTGTGTGTGTGTGTAATAAAGGCCCAAAACCACAGCAACAGGAAAGGGGACCATTCCTCAGATGTCATGACATGGGCTTGAGGAAATCCCAGTGACATCAAGTCCTGCTTGTGGAGAGGGGGTCATGACTAAACTGGAGGGTAGCAGCACATTGTGAGAGCTAATGCGTAAACCTGATGGGAAACATTAAGAGAAGGGAAGACGGGAGATGTAGAGTTGACTGTGCCGCTAACACCCAGCGATAACTGGTTCCCTTGTTTGGCAAATCCCTATTCTGGTTTGTGTAAGTGGAAATGACCTCATGAATTGTTTGTCCCTTGTCCCAATTCCATTTATTTTTACGTCTACACAACGCAGGCTTCACCCCCAGGGGAGCCGAACGAGGGCCTAAGTGGCACCAATGCTTCTTGTTAACAATGGCCTTTTGTTTTTCACACTTTCCCTATCAGAGCATCCCAGGAGAGAGGTTGTATTGTGATGTTATGATCTCAGAGAGGGGTGGGAAGAGGAAGGGAGGGTTCAGGTGTATCTTTAACTCAGCTGAATAACCCTTCTTCTACTTCTGTTTTCTTCCCACCAGGGAGCTTTTAATAACTCCCCTGAGGGTGGGGGTGTCTCCATACTATAAATACAACCACGTTATCGCTTAATTGTATGTCTGTGAGTGCTAAATATTCTACACCACTGGGAGTCTGAACTCCTATGCATGGTGTCAGGAAACATTGGGTCGGAAAGGGTTAGGAACGCTATTGAGGAAACTTGGACTATATTGGGCCAGAAAAACTGGATACAGTCAATCACTTAAGATATAGGAGGACTGGGTTTGGTGATTACCCTTTGCATCTCTATCAGAGGCACTCTGGTCATGCCTCAGCCCCCTTCCCTCCCTCCCAAGCACAGTGACTCCTATGCTGTAGGGTCAGTCTCCAAGGAGGAAGTAGGCCTTGTCGGCGAGTTTCCTGGTATTATGCCATTTTAACAACCTCTCTCTTGATTTAGGTGTTGCAGGTCAGCTAAGAATACTCCTTGACACTTGAAAGAGACCTTCATTGTTTTCCTAATTTGTGAAGAATTGCTTTCTCTGCCCCCCCCCCCCCCCCACTTTTCTTTGTAGGGTCAGACTGGAGCCATGTTATTGTTGTTAAATTTAGATTTGAGACTATATTAAGTCCACTGGCAGACTGCCCTAACGCTTTCACTTCTTAAAACAGGAAGTTAGGCCTTGGCCTAGCTGCATTCATGTGCTTAAAGTGGGTGAGAAAGCTGGCTTTTAAAAGTGCTGGGAAATAAATAGAGAGCGTGTATCCAGCAGAGATGAAGGAAGAGACATTTCAAAGGCACAAAGGGGAATTAGGCGCCTTTGAATCCAATAAAACCAAACAAGAATTATTAACATCTACTAATTCATTAAGAATAAGCTTTACCAAAGATAACACTTATAAAAGCAAAACAGATTCATGAACATTATTCCAATCACTTGGTATTTATTTCAGGAGGAGGGAAGTCGCCACACAAATGCTCCTGGACTGCAGCTGCCTCCTTTCCTCCAGCATACCTTCAGTTGGAAAGTTTGCTGTAGTGATTACAAATGGAATCAGAAAGGCCTCATTGCCCAGACAGGGAATCTGTTATTTCTGGGTGGTGTAGAAAAGCAAGGGGTCAATTAATTTGGTGTGTGTTTGAAACAAGTAGGAAAAGAAGGGACTGCTGGGTTCTTCTCCAAGTCAATAACTAGGGAAGGGGATGTAAGGGATGCAGAGTGAAGAACAATCTAAAAGACTTAAAGAAAGTGTTCAAGCATGTCAAAATCACATCCTTTTCTTTCAATGGGAGTTGAGGGCCTCAGCTATTATTTTTGCCTCAAACAACCTCTTGCTCACTCTATTTTATCTCTTGAATCAATGAGCCTTTAATTATAAAACACAAGGTGCTGAATCAGAAATGCAGGCTTATTGTGGCAAAATCTGTAGAATGGTAATGTATACATCAGGCTGCATTCTGTGTAGGTCTCAGTGATTGATGATACACACATTGACCAGGAATAGCAGCACCTTCATGGAATTCCCTTCCAAATCTTTGGGACAGATCTCATTAGTGAGGCCACCATCATAATCCTTAGGTGAAATAATTTCAAGTGGATTTGATAGTGATGCATCAGGGAAAAGGAAGGAGCTTGGGAGCACTTGCATATCATGCACACACACACACTGCAAGGAAAACACATGGACACAGAAGGGTTCAAATAATCAAATAATCTCAAGTAAGACTCAACTATGGGCATGCATAGGACACACTGAGCTCCTCTAGGGGACTTACTAACTCTTTAAAGGTAATGGTTTCCAAACTATTATGGACCACTGATGTGAAAAACAACAGTAGGTGGTGGACCACAGAACTGACCATGATGAGAGCAGAACAAGATTCACTCCAAGTCTCCAAGCTAACAGGAGAAGGGGGGCGAACTAGAAGTGATTTGTTGGTCCCCAAAGCTTGCACGTTGCTGTTTAAAGGGCTTCCTGCACATGCTATGGGAGTAAAGGGCACTCATAGGATATTGTGACAGAGCATGCAGTGACATTGAATGGTGGGAATTTCAAGGCTGGGAAAGTAGAACATGTTCCCACACAACAGGGAATTTGACCAAGGTACTGATTGTCAGGGGACATGGTCAAGACCAAAGGATTAGTCAGAATGGATGACCAGAATGTCCAGGGTTGCAATAGTAAATGCTCAATGCTTCCAAATTTTGGTCAGGGGTATGCAAGTCCAAGCATCACAGCAAACAGTAATATTTATTAGGATTTATGATGGGAGTCTTTTGGGGACAGAATATTCCACATTTGCCCAGTACAGGAGTCTTGCACCATTTTCTGGTGGTTTTGGTGTTGGCCACTGTCAGAGATAGTATAATGGACTGAGAGGAAGATAAAGCTGACCAACTGTGGGAGCTCCTCACTTCTTACGATGGCTCTGTGTGAAATACAGGTCTCTGAGGTTGAATTCCTGAGTTCTAACACTGGCTGTGCTACTGACTCACACTGTATGGTCCTTAACAAGCTATTTAGAGTAGGGTTGCCACATCTTGTGGTTTGACCTTGTGACTCCCATAGGCCGAAAAGGGGAGTCTCAGGGTACAATCTGAAAAAATGGCAACCTTGATTAGAGTCTGCCAGAGGTGCCTCACACCTGTTGGTTGTGTCCTGGAAACCATTCTGGATAGTCTGAGGCTCACACACAGCCAGCTCCCTGAGTCAGGGATGTCTCTTGAATAGATCCCTGTAAGGGACCTAAGCCTTTGCCCTACTGCCTGCCTCATTGAATCGAGATATTTCTTTGCCTGTGAAATATCTCACTTAGGGTGGTTGCATAGGTAGGAGATGAAAAGAGGGCTGCAGAAGTCAAATGGAGGCATTCTCTCTCTCTCTCTCTCTCTCTCTCTCTCTCTTTCTCTTCTCTGCCACCGTGTTCACATATATCTTTCCAAGGCTGAACACATGATATAGCTCTATCTGTGGCCCTAGAAAAGCCCTCTGCAGTACAGGATTCCCCTAAGACTTGACAGACCAGAAGTTGTTTCATGGTCTGTGTCTTGCTACAGGTCTGGTAGATAGCTCCACTTTCATTGTCCTTTGACCTGCCAACCTTCATCCAAACTGGCTGTTTGACCAACAGGTCATTGTCAGTTCTCAAAATCTCTTGTGGACCATCATGCACCTGTAGGAGATGTGGCCCAGTGTATGCTTATTGCAGAGCAGCCTCAGATCTGCAGTGTGGAAGGTTTGAGTTCTTGATGGCTCTTTAGTCATGGTTGGGGGGGGGGAGGAGGCACATGGGAAACTCATTGTGCACCTGAGCATTACATTCACTCCCTTTCTCTCCTCTTCCCAGTGATGGCTGTAGCACCAGCAGGCACCCCAGCTTTGCTTTAGCCATGGCTAGTTCCATGCACACATTGTGACCCTTTAATGTGGCTTGGGAGCCAATAACATGGAGTATCATGTTTGGATGCAGCAAAGGTGATGAGAGTGGACCTAATTCTCCTTCCTCACCATATATAAAACCAGTGTCACCCCACTGACTTCGGCAGAGCTCCTTATTACATCATCACTCCATAACATAAGAACATAGGACTCAGGACTCCACCCAGAGCCTCTGTATGAAGGGTGGCATATAAATTTGAAAAAAAATAAAAATAAATTTGAACATAAGAGCATAAGTAGTTTCATACTAAGGCCGTTTTCAGACGAGCGCGGTGGCGCCTGAGCTTGTTTCTTAAAAAAGCCGGCAGCCCGTTCTACACGAGACGCTGCCGCTGAATACGCGCATGCGCGGCCGACGCGCATGCGCGGCCGACGCGCATCCATTTCCGGGCGCGAACTGACCGGGTCGGCGATCGAGGCTGGTCATACGCGGCCGGAAATGGATGCGCGTCGGCCGCACATGCGTGTATTCGGCGGCAGCATCTCGTGTGGAACGGGCTGCCGGCTTTTTTGAAAACAAGCGTGGGCGCCGCCGCGCTCGTCTAAAAACGGCCTAAGTGAGTCCAATGGTCCATCGAGTCCTGTCTCTGACAGTGGCCAATCTCGGTTGCTTGAAAGAAGTACCCATCAGGTCACACTGGGTGTTTTCACACACACATTTCTCCTGTGTGTTTGCTGTTACATCCTGAACTTTCTGTGTGTCTAAATCACTCACCAAGATCTTAAACATCTGACTCTTTGAACTTCTGCGTGTTGCCTGGAATTTTGAGTTAATAGGTTCAGGCTTTTGAGGCCTAGATAATGGTTTGCATATTTACTCATATTTACTCACATATTTACTTATATTTACTCATATATTCATTTATTCATTTGAAGTGCTTAAATAATAGAAATAGAGTTATATAGCTTGAAGTGGAGTTATTTTAGTGTGTAAAAGAGCAAAACACAGCCAGGTCATTCTAAGGTTGTTGTAGACAGTGAAAAAAGATTAGGAATAAGGAACTATAGGGTAAACAACAGAAAAAGAGCAGAGGCCTCGATGAAAAGAGGTACCGGTAATGAAGTAACATTAACGGTACAAGTAACAGACCTTTTCATGATGATAAGAAGGTAGGAAGAAAGTAGCTCACCGCAGAATGTAAACATGTTTTAGTAATGTTTAAGTAACTTTCCATGACAAACTTGTTGACGTGTGGAGTTATTGCTTTATGATTGGTTAGAGTTATTAGATTATTATTGAAACACGTAGGTTTCCTGGGTGGATAATGGAAGAAGATCAAAGGTAATAAAAATAGTGAACCAAATGGCAGAGGGCACTTCTTCTACCCTTCTTTTCCCTCTACTTCTATTCTTCTCTTCTTGGTCCGAATCGATCAACTTCCCTATTCACTTCAGAAGCTGGTCTGCTGAATAATAGGTAACTATATGTAGCTTTAAAAGATGCGCAGGAATTCTAGTGTTGTGTATAAAACAGAGACAAACAATTTGCCAGAATATTTTCAAGCCTTGTATGCAAAATACTGGCCTATAAGATTGTATGTTTTAGTGGCATGCATATCCATCATTTTCATATTTGTGTATGCAATTGTGGAATTTTCTCAGGGAATTTATTGAATACTTGCTTCTAATAAAACAGTTGATTTTTCAACAGATCTGACTCCATCAATGTCTCTGAATTAGTGTTACCCAACAGGAGAACCCAGTATTGATAACTAAATGAGTTTCTAAAAACAAAGATAATTAAAGCCTCCAAAAATAATCAGTAATCAGTAATCAATAAGTAATCAATAATCCTGTGGGCAACATGCGTAAAACGTCTCCCAGAACTTTTGTGTGTAAAAAGTTCTCCTGGTAAACTGCTTTACTCCAGGCAGCTGTGGTCACTTGGTTTCCATGGCAGCCTGTCACGTCTACAGCTGTGGCTACTTTAGACTGCCTCAGGACAGTGTTTGTGTGAAGAATGCATCCAGAAACTGCCTTCGGGTAGTGTGTGTGTGAAGAATGAATCCGGAACTTACTTGTGGACTTGTAAACCCAGAAGATTGAAAAACCTGGAACTCTAAGGTGTATGTAAAAATGCCCAATGGGGCAATCCATTCCCTGTTGTTCCCTCCCAGTTCCCGAAAGCAAGAAGTTATGCTACCCCAAACCCACCCAGTTAATAGTTGCTAATAGAATTATCCTCCAGAAACTTGTCCCATCCTTTTTTAATCCCAGCAATACTACTGCCCTTGATCACATTTTCTGACAACAAATTCCACAACTTAATTGTGCATTGAGTAAAAAAATAAACTTTATTTGTTTTAAATCTGCTACTTGTTAGTTTCATTGGGTGTTCCTTAGTTCTAGTACTATTTCAGAATGTAAATACTAAATAACCATCCCCTATTTACATGTTCCACATCACTCATGATCTTATAAAGTTCTATCATATCCCCTCTCAGTCATCTCTTCTCAAAGCTGAAGAGCCCTAACGTATCTGGTCTCTTTTCATAGGGGAACTGATCCATACCTTTTATTATTTTTGTTGCCCTTCTCTGTACTTTTTCTATTTCTACTACATCATTTTTGAGACGAGGCGAACAAAACTGCACACAATACTCAAGGTGCGGACACACCATAGATTTATGCAGAGGCATTATGATATGTTCAGTTTTATTCTCTATCCCTTTATGAATGATTCCCAAAAAGCACATTCTATATGCTTTTTGGACTTCTGCAGCACACTGATCTGAGAATTTCAATGTATTGTCCATAATGGGTGAAAACAGACATAATGCGAACTCCACTTTAACACTACTTTAACAATGCTTTAACATTACTTATGCATATTTCAGGGCTGCATAGGGCACTAATATAGCCCTGCAGCATGCATAAGAAATGTTAAAGCATTGTTAAAGTGGAGTTAGCATTATGTCTATTTTACAATTGACTCGAAGGTCCTTTTCCTGAGAGGTAACTCCTAATTTAGAACCCAGCATTTTGTACATATAGTTTGGATTATTTTTTCCTATGTGCATCACTTTGCACTTGTTCACATTAAATTTGATCTGCCATTTAGACCCTTATCACATGAGACTCCCCCACCCATCTCCACTCAGTTTCGCTGTGTGGAGATGGGTGGAGGCGCCTGTGTGAATGCCGTGGGGGATGGGTGGGGGTGCGTGCTCACTCCTGCCTTACACCCACCTCCACCAATCTCACCCACCCATGGATCAATGGGTTCCACTCCCGATGCTCCATGAGTGGAGATGGGTGAAGGTGTGTGGAGATGGGTGTGCACCACCTCCAGCCGCTGCGGTCCATTTAAAAATGGTCTTAGATGCCCAGTCTCGCAAGATCCACCTGCGATTTTTCGCATTCCATTCATGTTTTAACAACCTTGAATAACTTTGGCCCTTTTTGCATTGATGCCCTCCCCTCACCCATGTGTGTGTGTGGGCACTGGGGGTGGGTGGGGGTGGTGTCATGTGACTGCCATGGTGGGTGGGTGGGGGAGCGTGCACGCTCCTGCGCTCCACCCATCACCCACGCACGGAGCAATGGGTGCCAATGGCGGATGCTCCATGCGTGGAGATGGGTGGAGGTGGGTTGGCGTCTGTGTAACAGGCTTCCTACGCACTGCCCACCCACTGTGGCCTCCACCCACTGCCCCCACATTGCCGACCCATTTAAAAAGGGTCTTTGTGTCATCTGCAAATTTAATCACCTCGCTCTTTACTCCCTTTTTTAGATCATTAATGAATACATTAAACAACTCCAGTCCAAGCACAGATTCCTGTGGCACTCCACTATTTACCTGTCTCCATTGTGAGACATGACCATTTAGTCCTACTCTTTGTTTCCTATCCTTTAACCATTTACAGATTCACAATAGGACACTTTATCATATCCCATGACTTTTTAATTTCCTCAAGAGTCTCTCATGAGGGACCTTATAAAATGCTTTTTGAAAATCCAGGTACACTATATCGACCGGCTCACACCTATCCCTGGGCTTATGTACACCCTCAAAAAATTCCAGTAGATGAATGGGGCATAACTTTCCTTTGCTAAATTCATGCTGACTCTTCCCCATTAATCCAGGTTTATCAATATGCCCAGTAATTCTTTTCTTAAGAATTATTTCCACCATTTTGCCCAGCATAGACATCAGGCTCACCGGTTTGTAGTTTCCAAGATCTCCTCTTGAGCCCTTTCTAAATATCGGCATTACATTCACTACCCTTCAGTCCTCAGGTACAGTAGCAGATTTTAGCAATATGTTACAAATTACCAGTAGTAGGTCTGTAATTTCATATTTGAGTTCCTTCAGAACTCTCAGGTGAATACCATCTGGTCCTGGTGATTTGTTACTCTTTAGTTTGTCAATTTGTTTTAGAACCTCTTCCAGTGTCATGTTGGTTTGTGACAGTTCTTCCAATTCATCACCTACAAAGAACAGTTCTGGCGTGGGTATCTCCCCAACAACCTCTGCAGTGAAGACGGAAGCAAAGAATTCATTCAGCTTTTCTTCAAGGCCTTATCTTCCCTGAGCGTCCCTTTCCCCCCGTGGTCATCTAATGACCTAACTGACTCTCAAGCAGGTGTCTTGCTTCTGATGTACTTAAACGTTTTTTATTAGTAGTTTTTACCTCTTTAGCAAGTCTCTCCTCAAATTCTTTCTTGGTCTGCCTAATTAATGTTTTACATCTATTTGCCAGTGCGTAGGCTCTTTCCTATTTTCCTCATTAGGACTGGGTATCCATTTTTTATATGATGTCTTTTTGGCAACTATGGCACAGTTCTTCCTCTGCTCCTTTTCAAGGCATGAATCATGCCACACTGGGTTATTGAAGGAGGGCACTGTGCTTGCCTTGCATTCATAGCTATCAATGTTCCAAGGAGGAGTTCATATGAGGTATTTACCCCAGGATAATGCCTCTTTACACAGTGTAAATCAGAATCTGCACACCACATTTGTTGTTCCCCAAAGTAATTTGTTAGTCACTCTAGGGTAAATTACTCTGCCTTGCATAAGAGTAAGTCCAAATGCTAGGGCAGAGTATGCAGTTACCTTCAAATGCTCATGCCATATGACAGGGGTGGGCAAAGTTCTCAAGTCCAAAAGCCACATACCAAAGTTGTCATATTGCTGAGAGCCACAAGACACATTGGTGCAGCACAGCAAAGTAGTTGGCAGGAGGTCCTAAATAGAGGGTTAGTGATCACTTAGCACCCATGATGAATGTTACTCTCTAGCTTGATTTTATGGGCCAGCTACGGAACACCTATCCTGGTCTCATAGAACACAAGTCTTTTTCAGAGCACAGTTTGGGAATGGCTGCTTTGTAAAACCCAGCTAGCAGAGAAAAGCTTAGAAATTAAAATCCCAAAGGTCCAGAAAGCAGAGGGCATAGTGACAGAGTTCAGAAAGCATTTGCTACAAATAGCTTTCCAGTTCAAAGTCAGTCTCAGGAATCTGACTCATGGCTTTTACCCTTGCAGTGGCACAGTAATGAGATGTGTGGTATGGGCATTTCTTGTAGGACAGTGATTCTGGGGGCAAGCAAATTACTGTGATTGGCTGGGGGCTAGATTTACCCCCCCCTCCCCCTTCTTCTCCTGCCTAAACCATCTGTATAGCTCATTGTCTCTGCCAACAGACAGCAAGGAGCCAGCAGCCTGTTGAAAGGGGAACTAAGTCCAGGACAGGCTGCTGAGAGGAGCAGAAAAATGGTTCTTTCGAGGACTCTATAGATTTGTGTGTGTGTGTGTGTGTGTGTGTGTGTGTGTGTGTGTGTGTGTTAGGGATGGGAATTTTGGTATTGGATAAAACTGAAAGTACCTGAAAATGGCCATTTCAGATGAAATTTTGTGGGTTTTTTATTTGTTTTGGTACTATTGGATCTTTTGCATTGATTTTTGTACCGGATTTTGAACATTGCGGTTTGTCCCCCATTGAAAAACCACAATGTTAAAAATCCGGTACAAAACTCAATGCAAAAGATCCAATAGTACCAAAACTGAAAAAGAACTGAAATTCATGAGAACCGAAACAGAAATTGACCGTATCAGAAATTTTGCCAAGAGTGTGTGTGTGTGTGTGTGTGTATTATATATATATATATATATATAATATAATATAAAAGGAATGGGACTCTGGGCAAAATTTCTGAATTGGTCAATTTCTGTTTTGGTTCTCATGAATTTCAGTTCTTTTTCAGTTTTGGTACTATCGGATCTTTTGCATTGAGTTTTGTACCGGATTTTTAACATTATATATATATACAAAAGCGTTCCTGCCATGACACAGGAGTGGGGACTGCCAGTGGGAGGACATGAGTGGCGATAAATATACTTCTTAGGTCTTTCTGCCTTTTCATAATTCAATCTGTCAATCACCACATGGAAAGACAGCCCTGAAAACAAGGAGAGGAGAGTGTGAAAGGTGGGGAAGGGGTAGGAAAAAACCATCTGTCAACTAGATTACTAGCTGCCCCAGCTCCTGAGAGAGAGCAGCCGCTGCCAGGAAACTGGAGCCTGAGCCCACTTTAGGAGGTTGGCACTGCCAACACAAGTGTATTACCTCATTGCTCTTGCTAGCAGAATAGATGGTGTTGGACAACCAAAGATTCCAAGCAGGGATCTCTTTTTCCCAAATCCAGACTCTCAGGCCACTTTCAAATGAGGCACTGAGAAACACCTCATGAGCCCCACGTTCAGAGAAAAACCACTCAGGGAGTTTCTACACACTCCCCACACTGCCAGAAGTGGCATGTTGCCTGTTGTCAGCAGCGGTGGCGGCAGCGGCTGGAGATGCGGGGCTTTGAAGAAGCGCATTCTGAAAGCCTGAACAGTTAGGCTTTCAGAACGCACCTCTTCAAAACCCCGTGTCTCCAGCCGCTGCTGACAACAGGCAGCATGTCACTTCCAGCAGCATGGGGACCATATAAACACTCCCCAGGTGGTTTTTCTCTGAACGCGGGGATCATGAGGCGCTTCTAAGCACCTCTTTTGAAAGTGGCCTGAGTCATAGATACACAGAGATCACCAACCTCACACACACAGCAGCAGGCCATGGTGATTGGCCCCTTTCATACGGGTCACTGTGTGTGTGGGGGGGTGCATGGCACTGTATTCCCATGGACCCCCACCCACCTTCACCCACCTCCATGCATGGAGCATCTATCTTTGGTGTCTGTTGCTCTGTGCATGGGTGATGGGTGGAGGTGGGGGAAGCATGGGAGTGTGTAAACATCCCACCTACCAGCTGCAGCATTCCTATAGACGCCTCCCCACCCTTGCACCCACCATGGCAATCGCATGGACGCTTCCCACTCATACATGTCTGCAGGTGTGTGTGTGTGTGGGGGGAGGATCCATGCGAAAAGGTCCATAGATCTCTTCAAGTGGGGCTGGGAATCAAGCAGAAACAGAAAAGGATGAAAAAATCATTGGCAATGGGCACAAAGAGTATTGCCCCCCCAACATCCCCTCACTGTTTCCTGAATAGGGTTTCAGTCCCCGTTTCTCTCCCTCCACCACTTCTAATGCCCAGTGTCTCTGCCCCCATCCTGAACAGTGCCACCTGCGTGTTCACTCTGAGACCAGACCCACCTAATTGGTTGCCCCCTCCCTGTGTCTGTTTTTCTCATGCTCCCTCTCCACTCCCAACAGTGCTGTGTGTGCAAGAAACCATACCATTACTTGGAGGAAAGATAATTCTGCTGTTGTGTATGAACATGGCCAACCTGAAGACACAGTGGGCCAAGCAGTGGTCCCAAACCTGTACTGGCTGGCTGTGGGATCTTCTAAGCATGGAGCCCTCAGCCACTCATCCAGCTGTCCTGCATCTTTTGTCCCTGATCTCTGGCATGGAAGGCATATAAGGAGCAGGGACGTCTGAGGCCCTTGGCAGCACATTGGTGTGTGTGTGTATGAGGTGATATACTATAGTGATATCTCTGACCAACAGCTCCACTTGACAGCTGTCTATGGCCCCTGCCCCACAGGACCTGAGGCCAGTCCAGTGTTAGAACACTCCATTTGTGCATGCATAGAACTGCAAGGCTTTTGTTCCCCTGATGACCAAAGGGGATATCCCACCCATGTTTATCGCCCTGCACAGAATAGCAAATCTGGTTCAATGGTTAATATGCCAGCCTGAATAGGAACACTGGTTCCAAGTCCTGGCTCTGGTGCTTCAGATGGGTTTTGGAGGCAGCGACGGAGTTGACAGGAGGAGCAAATTCTTTTAATATTGTAGGCCTGGGGCCTTTGTGTTAATCTGCCACTAGCAGAAGGTCAGAGAACACTCCAAGACATCTGTGATAGAAAATTGGAGTGTGTGGAATAATCTCAGGCTTGTTCCTAAACCTCACAGGGTGAGGCTGCCTTATGGCCTGGTCTGAAAAGAAGGGTAACAAATACTCCAAAGTAGCCTGTCTAATAGAATTCTATCCCTTCTGCCTCTAATCCCAGATGAATTGTGAAGGGTGAGAGAGGAACAGCAGCAAAGGGACAGTTCAAGCAGTTCAAGAGACACTTTGGAGCATTCCCAAGGCTTTGTCCAGACACAGGGCTAGCATCATGCTGATGCTGAAAGCATTGAAACATCCATAGTTTCCTGAATGGGCTTTGTTGTCTTCTGATCAACTACTTATGAGAGTTAGTGTAACCTAATGGGTAAGGGGTTTGACTTGAACCTAGGAAACCAAGGTTGAAATCACTTTGCCATAAACTCACTGAATGACCTTGGGCAAGTCGTTCTCTTACAACCTCAGTTACCCATCTGTAAAATGAGAATAATAATAATAATAATAATAATAATAATAATAATAATAATGATGATGACCTGCCTCACAGGGTTGTAAGTGAAGCACTGAGTAAGCAGTGAGGGGGATGGGGGAGGATGGATATGGACCTCTTGGTGTCTTAAATTGTTTTATCTTTTGTATTGTACTTTTATGGTTTTCTTTGTGTTTTATAGTAGATATGTTAGCTGCCCCAATAGTAATAATAATAGCAACAATTGAGGCTGTCTCCAAATCAGAGGCTGTGGATCATAGAAGACATGATGAGAGCCTGCTATGGCCCGCGTGGGCCAAAGAATCACCATCATGTCTATTTATGGGCTGCCAGATGTGGGCCCATTGCTGCCCTGACCCAGGTAGGTGTCTGGCCCAGATATAGTCCCCTGAAAGATCCTGGGCCTACAGTCCAGGCCAAGGACCACCCAGGCAGGCCATAGTGGGCCAATGCAACAGTTTGCGACGCCATCTCTTGCTGGGGATCGGGGTCTCCCTTGGCAAGCAGCAGCCATGGCTGCTTGTGTTTAGCTTCCATGGCTGCCCGTCATGGCAGTGCACTGGGGGGATGCTGGGGGTGGGGCTGCCCGCCTGTGCATGGAGCAGGGGAGGGCTCGCCAGCCAATCTGGTCAGGCACATGTTTATTCTGTGCCCTGACCTGACCCCCATGACTCCCCACTCCCGGACTGTGTAGCAGGAGTGCTGGCTGCACATTTATTATCACCCTCTGTCCCACAGGAAATTCAAGAATCAGCATTCTGAGAATTTTTCTCTTGTTTGGCCAAAAATGTTCAGCTAGTCAATGCAACTTTTTCCAGGAGGGCAAAGCACAGCAATATGGGATGTGTAGTTCACTGAGGAATGAGGTTGCCCTGATGTTTTTGCTTGGTGTCTGGTAAACTATTTTTTCCATGATACCAGCCTCATTCCTCCAGTAATGAATCTTTATGGTTAATCAAAAATCTACAACGTGTTTTTTATCTAAGCTATTTTCTAGTGGAAAACTTTGTTTGACTCCGCATTTTCAAAGAGAAAATTGGACATTTTCAAGCCAGGCTTAAACACAGGGTGTTTTTAAATGGACAATGCGATGGGAGGTGGAGGGGTTTCTGTGACTGCTGAGTGTAGGCTGGCCATTGACAAATCCCCAGAATACAGGACATGGGGGATGGGGGAGGAAGAGCACAGCTGGCTCAGGGTTCCTTCCCCCAGCCAGGACTGAGCAACAAGCCCTGGGTGAGGGGCAGGGATGGGGAGGAAACACTACTGTTAAAATCCAAGTATGGGTGCATATTTTTAAAATCCACCCAGATGGTGTTGGGCAGTTCAAAAAAGAGATCATGTCCTGGAAAATACAGATGCTATGGTAACCCAACATTCATCCCTCCCTCCCACTGGCTCACCTCTGAGTCAGTCCACATGCTGCTGACATGGCTATTCCCACCCAGAGGTCATGAAGATCATGGCTTCCATGGGGGTGAAAGTGGTAGTGCCAGCAGTGTGTGGAAAATACAGGACAAAAACACATAAATAAAGGACAATGGACAAACCATTCAAAAACAGGATTTTTCTGTTTAAAACAGGACCAATGGTCACCTTAGCTGAGTGGCACTGCCATGGAGCACCCAATCAGATGGAGTGTGTGGCATGGGATTCAGACCAGTGGCTCCCAGTGTGGCTATCCCAGCCATGGAGGCAATAGGGCTGTAGTGGAATGTCGCAGCGGTAGCTATTTCCACCAGAAACAGCGTTTCCGCAATTAGTGGTATGGCGTGGCAGAGGCTTTCATTCTACTAGTTTCATTCCACTACTTCTGCAGTTCCCCTAATTTCATTCCGCTATTTCCACAGGCTTCACAAAATAGTGGAAACATGACATTTTCACTACTTATGCCATTCCGCCAGCACCACAAAATAGCGGAACAGCGGTTTTCTGACAGTTTCTGCAATTTTTACGCAATTTCGCAATTTGCAGAATGCCGGCGGAATTAGCGGAATGTTCGCAGAAAAGTCGCAATGTGGCATGGGCAATTCCAAAATGGCGGAATGGAATCGCGGCACGATAACATCTGCTGCCACATCAGTCCTAGGAGGCAAGCCACCACACACACCCTCTGTCATGGACCATGGGGGAAGGGGAAGCGTGCCACATTGACCTTTGCAATTGACATGTCCCCAGCATGAGTACTGGAGAACTGGGACTCCCCAGCACTCCTGACCAGTTCTACCCCAGTGTGGCTACCCCAGCCACAGAGGTAGCCATGCTGTTCTTGTGTCTCAGTTCTTGTGACCTGCAAAGGCTGTGTCCACCACCCACAGAGTCTATGGGCCTGTTTAGACAACAAGAGCTATTTAACAAAGTCACATGAATGTGTGCGTTAGACATCCCCCTCACCCACCTCCGGATTTCAGAAGTCAGAAAACAGCGCACTCGTGCATGGACGGAAATCCGGACCAAGATCTTTATCCATTTGCGAGTGCATTGTTTTCAATGGTGACAGACAACTTCCAGAATTGGGGGAAATGTCTAACCTCCTGTCCCGCTCACCCAAGCACAGAATTTATAGTCTATGCTGGTGAGACATGGGGCAGGAGATTCCACAGGGGGAGGGGTATGGAAGAATACCAATATGGCTCCTTGATCAAACTTTTAGGCCAGAGCTTATTGCTTTGCAAGAAAGGTGCATGTCTGCCTAGCTGGTTTGCTAAAGCTTCATGAGCTATAGTTAGCACCAATACTGAAGTTTCATGTGTATGTGGGTTTTGTGGTTAGCTACATTTCCTGACAGAAATCCCTCTGCACCCTTGTGCCCCCTTATCCCTAGTTCCGAGGAACTGAACTTGCTTGCATCAGCAGCCCAATTTCTGCCTAGTAACAAGAGGTATTTCCTGTCAGATATGGTTATCTAATACCAGCATGATTGAACCACGTATGGTTGCTTGTTCGCCACTGTGTATATAAGGAAGCTTTGTGCTGTAAGGCGTGGTCCATTGGTAGAAATACCAGTGTGTCCCACAGCTGTGTATCTGAATAAACCTGATGGAACATTCCTGCTGCAGCCTCCTCTCATTTCAACCTGAAAATCCACGACAATGCTGGTGTCAGAAGTGGGATTAGAGGAACATAGGAATCCAATGGACTCCTGCGGTAAGTGCTGTGCTGTTCTGGTAGTGGGGGACGCCTCACTCATGGTGGACTTCGGTTTACAACCAAGCCCCGTTCTAATAATTGCCCTAATACCCTGGTGGTTAAATAGGGACTGAAACAGGGGCCCTGTTTGATGGAACTCGGTTTTAAAACACTGACTCCGCCTTGTCTGAATCAGAAATTTATTTTACACTTTGTTTATTAGTGTTTATGTCTTGTCTGGTGTATGTTTTGTCTGGTATATTTTGAAATAAATGTGTGAATGTTAATGACTGTGGTCCAGGTCTGAGACTTAAGCCAAGTTCAGCCGCCCAGAGGCCATCCTATATGGTTGGTTTCTATCGCAAGGGGGCTTGGTGGAACCTCATGTACCCCACAGGTGTGACTGTATAAACCCTTTCCTTTCCCTGTATGAGCCAGATCCTACAGTCAGTTACCCTTTCTGGTACTCTGTGAGGAAATGGACCTCCTTCCCCCTGTGTGAATGTATGAGAGTGTTTGTAAATACCTAATTCCTTCCAACCTGAGTCTCTATAGATCCGTTGTTTCCAGTCAAATACTGGGACTTCTGGGACTTTAGAGGATCCTTTTGTGTTCATTTGTAAGGTCTTGTCAGTTTGTATTTTGTAAAATGTGTGTCTGTTTCCCTCACCCGTTCCAGGTATGTGGGGTAGTGCGAACACCATGAACTGTTGATTACTTGTTAATTAACAGACGGTTCATCGCTCCCTGCCGGTATTCCTTTGCCTCCTCTGTCTGTCTGTCTGTCCCCTGTATAACTTTGTTATCTGTGGTTTTAGTAAATTAGTTTGTGAAACGAGTTTGGGAACTAAAAATTAAAATGGGTTCAACTGCCTCCAAATTACCCCCGGGGGATACTCCAATTAAATACATGTTGAATAAATATGGACCTACAACAGTAAAATGGGTAGCTAAATAAAATTTGTATACCTGACAATCTGGATTTGCAATTCCCTTTGGAGGGGTCTTTTTCCTTCTCGATTTTGAAACATTTCTAAAATGATATGGAGAAAAAGACTCCGACAAATGGATATTTGGTACCTATGGGACGCAGAGGCTTATAGTCCTGCCATCAAAAAGCGCTTTGAAATATCTATTTCCTCTGTCTGTTTTCTTTTTCCTCCTTTATATAGTCAAAAGTCCAACCTCCTCAAGTTAAATTGTTCCTCTCTGGTTTCTTAACTTGAACAGAGGGGAACTCTAATATCTCAAAGTCATTCCAAAAATAATAATTACGACTGAACACTCCAAGACACTGGGTTTGACACCAATGCCCAATGCGCAGCGTTAGTTAAATTTTCAAACTGACTCCTTAAAGCCATTTTGAAACCAGTCCCTCCCCAACAGAACTGGCACCATATATCCTTAGTACTCCACCAAAAAGGCAACACCCTGATGATTACGGAGCTTGCCTCCTCACTAAACTACAGGTGGCCCGTTTGAATTGAAAAACAAAAACTCTTAACAAGAGTCAAGTCTTTTACAGCCAAATTTGGGACCAGTTACAGAGGAAAAAAAACAGAGGAAAAACAAAAGACAGTGATAGTCGAACTCTGTCTCCTACAAGTTCAACAGTTAACCTACAGACGTAACCCAGGACCCAGACACCCTCCTCAGCAGTAAATTTGAAACCCATGCTGCCCGTGGCCATGCAGAATTCCTGGAACAGTAGTACTAGTCTCATAGATCTACAGACAGAAACCCAGACCCGTGTTCCCACCGTGAACCCGGTAATCCAGAACCACCATCCTACAAACTGCAGATATGAAATCTTCCCAGTCATTTGAAACCTTCCTGTCGCTGCCGCCATCAAAAATGGCCCCGGCCCCGTGAACACTATCTTGTGCCTAAAAACCAACTGACTCGGTCCCGGGACCCCCAAAAACATGAGCTCACCTTGTTTGCCTTATTTGTCTGCTTTTTGTTGTCTGTTAACCAGGCAGACCCCCCATGTTCAGGTTTCTGTTAGGGGTATTCCTTTTCCCCTTTGTAGTTAATACCGGGGCCACGCGTTCTATGCTCCATAGTAATGCAGTTCCCCATTTGCCTGTGTTTACTACTGTTATACCCACAATAGGAGTTGAAGGTGTTCCCAGATCCTAGCCTCTCACTGACCCGGTCACTGTAACTGTCAGGCCACTCACTAAGAGGCATTCCTTTTACTCAGTCAGAACACCCCTGTAAATCTCTTGGGTAGAAACTTGCTCTGTAAATTAAATGCAAACATCTCCT
The DNA here is from genome assembly GCA_003113815.1 of Sphenodon punctatus. Taxonomy (NCBI): domain Eukaryota; kingdom Metazoa; phylum Chordata; class Lepidosauria; order Sphenodontia; family Sphenodontidae; genus Sphenodon; species Sphenodon punctatus. The sequence continues at coordinate 1,308,074 of QEPC01008723.1, forward strand.
GTACACCTGATGGAGTATTTGTCACTGTACCCAACCTCTTAATCCCATCTCTCGTGATGGCCCTCGCTACTAAGGAGGCTGGACAGGAGTGCCTGCCTGGCCAGCAGGCCCTCCTAAACCAATTACCTTCTACATTGTGGGCAACCAACCCTGATCATGTTGGATTGCTGCGAGGTGTGGATCCAGTTGTCACCCAGGTTAAAACTGGCAAGTTCTTCCCTTCAGTGCCTCAGTATCCTCTTTCAACAGAAGCTATTCCTGGTATTTAACCTGTTATTTCTGTTTTCTCCTCTCTGGGGTATTGGTTTCTACTCGCTCTAAAAGCCAGAAAAGTTTCACCCTGATGTTACCACCATTGACAGTATTTCAGTTTTTGCTAAGTATTTTATTGTTATTAACCTTTCTCAAGGCTTTTTCTTTGTTCCAGTGTACCCTGATTCTCAGTACCTGATTGCCTTTACTGACCCTTCCTCCTCTTCTCAGTACCCTTTTTATCATAAATCTAATGAATTTGTCCTTGGGGTCCTTACCCAAACCCTTGCAGACTCTTTGGTAATAATGTCACCCTCGGTTGAGAAGGAGTTCCCCCCCTCCTAGCTATGGATATAGGGAGCCAGTTGGAGGAATTGGTATGGGCTGTGTAGTCACTGGCTATGGAGATGCGAGATGTCAAGGCTAAACAGGTGCAACTTGAACAAGCCATACAAAGCACCCCAGCAGCAGCAGCCCCGGCCTCTCTGGCAGCTCCGTCGCCAGGTCAGCCCCTGGATCATGGACCCCGAGGGGCAGGGGCTGCTTTACCCTGAGAGCCAAAAGGGCCGAGAATCAAAAAGTTCCTTGGGGATCGAAAGGCCTACCAGGGGTTTATAGCACTATGTGATTTAACTTTTCCGTCCAACCTACTACCTACCCCACAGATGTCCTAAAAGTTGCATTTGTGATTGGAAATTTAGGAGGTATAGCTCTGGATTGGGCAACCTCTTTACTAAAAGGCAAAAGCCCATTATTGACAAACTATGCAAATTTCCTCAAGGAGTTTGCTACCCTCTTTGATCACCCCCATTGGGCACGGGATGCCCAAACTCAAATCATGGCCCTGAAACAGGGAAAGAGCGGGGTATTAGAGTATACTACCCATTTCCAGCAATTGTCCCTTGACTTGCATTGGCCTGAGGATGTGCTCAAGGTCCTGTTCCGCCGAGGGCTAAATGAGGACCTGAAGGACCAGCTAGCCTTCATCCCTCTGCCAGACACATGGGGACAACTTGCTACCTTGACCTTGCAGATTGAGGAACGCCTGAGGGAAAGGTGACAGGAGCAACGACAGGGGGCTCGCCCCTTTATCCCTCAGCCCCCTTTTGGGGTAACATCGAGAGGAGAGGCCCCCAAGATGGGGGACGTAGAACCCATGCAATTAGGGGCTGCCCGAGGGCCGCTGACTCAAGAAGAAAGAGAGAGACGATGGAGACCTCGGGCATGCTTTTATTGTGGTGACCCTACCCACTTCATCAATTCCTGCCCGACCCTAGCGGGGCAACACAGGCAATCAGGAAACGCCTGCGGCCGAGGTACCCAGGGAATCCCCCGGCCGTGACCTTTAATTCCCTGACATTACCAGTAAAGAGTTCCCATTTCCGGGTGCCCCTGACGATTCTCCTGTCACCCTGGTGTTCTCTTATTATCTGGGCCCTCCTCGACTCTGGGGCTTCTAGTAACTTTATGGACATGACCCTAGTGGCCACTTATGGAATCGCTACTGACCCTAAACCCCTACATGAGCCTGTACACACTATCGACGGGTCCCCTCTGGCCTCGGGGCCCATCACCGTTCAGACCAAGCCGCTGCGATGTGCTATTGGTGCCCATCACAAGCTTTTAGCTTTTGATGTGGGATGTACGCCTTTGTTCCCTGTGATATTGGGGCTCCCCTGGTTACGGAAACATGACCCCCGAATAAGGTGGGCCCAAAACCAACTTCAACTGAACTCCGAGCATTGCCAGCTCCAGTACCTCCAGGCTCCCCCAAGCCAACTTCTAGCAGCTACAACTCCAACCCCTACAGATCGAGCAGTTGCAGCACTTCCCTCCGAGTACCAAGCATTCTGAGATGTCTTTGATGAACAATTCGCCTCCACGCTACTACCACACCGGCCTTATGATTGCCCTATTGATTTACAGCCAGGAGCGGAACCTCCATTTGGGCGGATCTATGCCCTGTCTGCACCCGAACTAGAAACCCTTCGTCACTACCTCGATGAGGCCCTACGCAACGGGTTCATTCGACATTCTTGTTCCCCCACAAAGGCCCCAATATTCTTTGTGCCAAAGAAAGATGGAGGGCTTCGCCCCTGCGTGGACTATCGGGGGCTCAAAGGTGTGACGGTCAAAAACCGGTATCCCCTTCCGTTAATTCCAGAGTTGCTCAAACGTCTGCAGGGGGCTAGGGTCTTTACCAAACTTGACCTTTGAGGAGCATATAACCTCCTCCGAGTGCGCCAGGGGGAAGAGTGGAAGACGGCCTTCTGCACACGCTACAGACATTTTGAATATCTAGTAATGCCGTTTGGTCTGGCCCATGATCCCGCCGCCTTCCAGCATTTTATTAATGACATTTTTCGAGATCTTCTGGATATTTTTATGATTGTGTACCTTGACGACATCTTAATTTATTCAACCACGCTGGAACAGCATATTCTCCATGTTCAGCGCGTCCTCCAATGACTTCGCATTCACAAGCTGTTCTGCAAACTGGAAAAATGCGCCTTCCACCTTACCTCAGTGGACTTCTTGGGATTCATTATTTCCCCAACAGGGGTCAAGATGGATCCAGGTAAGGTGGAAGCCATCCGCTGCTGGCCTCCACCCAAGGTGGTAAAACCTCTCCAGAGGTTCTTAGGAAGCGTTAATTATTATCGCCAATACATCCCGCACTACGCCGAATTAACTACCCCATTAACGCAACTCTTAAAGAAACATCAAGAGTTCGTGTGGGGTCCGGAGCAGCAACACAGCTTCACCTGTCTGAAGCAAGCCTTCATGTCCACCCCCTTGCTCCGGCTCCCCGACTTCAACAAGCCCTTCCAAATAGAGGCGGATGCTTCCAATTGAGCCGTTGGGGCGGTATTATTACAACCCCCTAACCCAGAAGAACCAGGATTACCCTGGCCTATTACTCCTGGCAGCTTACCCCTGCCGAGCAAAATTATACTATTCTAGATCGAGAACTATTGGCCATTAAGGTGGCTTTTGAAAAGTGGCAACATTATCTAGAAGGAGCTCGATACCCTGTTACTGTCATAACGGACCACAAGAACCTAACCTTCCTACAAACTGCCCACATCACGAATGCTAGACACGCTCGGTGGGCTTTATTTTTTGCTCGCTTTTCCTTTATCATCCGCTATCACCCCGGAAAACTCAACACTCTTGCTGATGCTTTGTCCCGATACCATGAAACCACAAATGAAGGTAAACAACCAAGAGGGGCAATTCAGCCAAGGTCTTTGCCATGACTCAGATAACCTCGGAGCAATTAACACGGGCCACAAGGCAAGAACAATTACCCACTACTGACTCCAGCTATATAATAGACCAAGGGTTGCTTCGACGACAAGGGCGTATAGTTGTTCCCCCCTCCTGCCAAGCGCAGGTTCTCTGGGCTCATCATGATTCCCTCTTAGCAGGCCATCCAGGCAGGGACCAAACACTGCAGTTAATCCACCGCTCCTTTTGGTGGCCAACACTTACTCAAGACATTCGTCAATATGTGAATAGCTGCACTGTGTGCGCTCGCATGAAGGTCCCTAGGCAAGCCCCTCAGGGGTTACTACAGATTACCGAACCCCCGCAAGGTCCATGGCAGAGGGTCGGTATAGATTTCATAGTGGATCTTCCCCCATCTCAAGGATACACCACGATATGTGTGGTGGTTGACCACTTTACAAAGATGGCCCACTTTATCGCCTGCAAAAATCTCCCCACGGCACAACGTACTGCCTTGCTATTCATCCGCCATGTGGTGCGACTGCATGGATGGCCACGGGAAATTATCAGTGATAGAGGATCTCAGTTTGTTTCCCATTTCTGGCGAGCATTTTTTAAGGCCTTGCAAGTACAATTAAGCCCCATCATCGCGTACCATCCACAGGCCAATGGCCAAGTGGAGCACGTCAACCAGGATTTCGAACATTATCTGCGTTGTTACATCAACTATCTTCAAGACGACTGGTACACTTGGCTTCCGCTCGTGGAGTTTGCACATAACAATGCACCAAATGCCTCTATTGGAAACTCTCCCTTTTATGTTTCATATGGGTACCATCCGCAGAGTTGCACTCCTGACCTTACCACAATACGAGTCCCTGCCACTGGAAGCCTTCTCCAACATCTACATCAAGTCCAACATCAGGCCAGAGTTACCTTACTCGCCTCTCGCCAACGATAAAAACAGTATGCGGATCATCACCGCCGAACAGCCAAACCCCTTCAACCTGGGGATTATGTTTGGTTAGATCACCGTCATTACCCCTCCACACGACCCTCACGCAAACTGGATAACTGGTTTATCGGGCCCTTTCCCATTCAGCAGCAGATCAATGAAGTGACTTTCCAACTTCAGCTTCCCCCTCGACTCAGGATACACCCTACGGTACATGTCTCCCTCCTGAAAAAGGCTCCAATGCCTGTGAAACCCTCCACACCTCAGCCCCTAGAAGCGACAGAAACTTCTACCGATGCCGATTATGAGGTTCATGCCATTTTAGACTCCAGATACCTTCGGGGACGTCTGCATTATTTGTTGGACTGGGTGGGATATGGCCCTGATGACCGCTCATGGGAACCGGCAACTCGCGGATCCGCACCCCGTCTCACCCGCCTCTTTCATCGCCAGCACCCTGAGAATCCTGGACCTTCTTGGGCCCTTGGGCGGGGGTCTCGCGGGGGGGGTACTGTCAGGATCTGTCCCCAGACCTTGCCACGCAGCCAGAAGCCCCAACAATGAGCTCTGTGACAGGAGCACCTGACAGCAGACTCAGCGCCCAAACAACAGATTTCACCCACCTTGACAACCCCAGAAGCGACGGCTGCCCAGCAATAGCCCCAACAAACCCCTCTGCTCCCAGATGCTACACAGAGCGCAGGGGCGGGGCTTCCAGCACGCTGCCGCTCAGCGCAGCTTCAGGCGTGTCAGGGGGGCATGGCCTTTGCTTCAAACACCGGCGCTGCTTGGGACACAGTGCCGCTGATCTGTTAGACTGGCCCCCCCTGTGACTGAGAAGGAAAGTCGAGCTGGTGCTTGCAGAACTTGCTTGTCCCCCTTCCCTATTCCTGGAACGCCTGCGTGAAGTGCTTCAGAGGGTGAGTGCTTGAGAGTGAGAGCCTACCCCCCTTTTTCCCTTCCTTTGTACGGATAAGTTGAATCTATGTGTGGATTGCTGGGGCAGAAAGGGAGTGAGTCAGCCTTCCCCTCCTCGGGGTCCCCTGCCCCCTTCCCCTCCTGTGAGGATTGGGCTTCCCCCCATCCCTTTGTCCCTGGAGCCCCTTCCCTGGATCCCCCACTGTGTGCACTTCCTTCCCTTTTCCTGTGGATTATCTGAGGTGTGTCTGCAACGTGGGAGGTAGGAGAGGAGGAGTGCACAGCACAGGTGATCCGGAACCCTATGATGAGATAGGCCTAATTCCTTGTGGATTTCAAGGGCCAAACTATTATCCTGATGGGCAACGTTCACCTGTGAGCATTCCCAGGGAGGCGGGCAGGGGTTTTTCCCCCCAGGGGAGCATAGGAGAGAGTTTGTGGGCAAGTGTCAAACCCCTTCTGAATCCTTACCCTAAATCACCCCTTCCCCATGACACCTGGCAACCCAATGTCTGATTCTTCTGCCTCTGGTGTTTGTGCCACGGGTACTGTGCCCTGTCAATCCAATATCTGCTACTGGGTGGCCACGTGATTCACCACCTGGCAAGACTTGACCAATTGGCTGAATAGCTTGTTGAGATCCAGAGAGTAGGATGCAAACTTGCAACACCCAGCCATGTAGGGGTGCCAGCCACTGAAGCCTGGCCAGGCCTCTGCCGGTGCTCCACCGATGCCAGTCAGCCTGCAACACCCAGCCGAGCAGGGGTGCCAGCCACTGAGCCCTGGTCCGGGTCTCTGCAGCTGCTCCACCGATGCCAGCCATCCTGCAACACTCAGCTTAGCAGGGGTGTCAGCCACCAAGCCCTGGTTTGGCCTCTGCCACTGCTTTGCTGATGCCAGCATGCAATGCCCGGCCAAGTAGGATTGCTGACCACTCCAGCCCCATGACCTACCATCAGGGTTCTGGTGCCTACATTCCAGGCAGAGAGGGCTGTTGTTTCACTTAATTGTCTGCAATTGTCCCACACAGAGGCCATCCTGCCTGCAATGCCCAGCCAAGTTGGGGTGCCAGCCACCGAGCCCTGGCTGAGCCTCTGCCACTGCTACACTGATGCCAGCCAGTCAGGCCAAGCTGTGGTGCAAGCCACCGAGCCCTGGATGGGCCTCTTCTGCTGCTCCACCAATGCCAGCCAGCCTGAAATGCCCAGCCAAGCAGGGGTCCCAGTCGCAGTTACTGTGCCCAGGCAATCCATTGTCTGCTGATGCTGGTGGTACTGCACATAGTCCATTTGCTCCTCCCTCTTGTAGATGGGCATAGCTCAGATGAGTGCACTGGAAGGTGGGGTGTCATGAAGGAACATAGGGTCACACATGACCAGAGGGAACATACATGCACTATTGATTTATAGAAACCATTTTGTAACATGTAATGTTAAGTTGTAGAAACCAATCTGAGACATTGTGAAATAGGAGCAACACAGATCCCCAAGGGGCCTTGATATGTAAATAGAGGTCTTTCCAAAAGGTGCAAGTGTGTCTGGAACCAACTTTAAGAATGTAAATGGGAGGAAACTCCATATGTGAGTGAGCAATAGAGTTTCTTGAGTTCAGTTGAGAAGAATGCCAGCCTGCAATGTCCGACTGAGCAGCGGCACCAGCCACCAAGCCCTGGCTGGGCCTCTGCTGCTGCTCCACTGATGCCTGGCTGGCAGCCTGCAATGCCCGGCGAAGTAGGGGTGCTAGCCACTCAAGTCCTGGAACCCACCATCAGGGTTCTGTGGCCATCAATCCCCTCACAGGGAGATGGCATTCCAATGCATCAAGAAACAGGCAGCCACGCCAGCTCCAGGACCCACCATCAGAGTTTTGGAGCCTACGTTCGAGGCAACTAAGGGTTGTCATTCCACATCATTCAGAAGCTGTCACTCTAGTCCCAGGACCCACCGTCAGGGTTCTGGTGCCATCATTCTTCTTACGGGGAGCCATAATTCCATTTCATTTAGAAGCTGCCACTCTAGTCCCAGGACCCACGATCAGGATACTGGGGTCATCATTCCGATCACAGGGAGCTATCATTCCACTTCATCTAGAAGCTGCTACTCTAGTCCCAGGACCCACCATCAGGGTTCTGAGGCCATCATTCCGCTCATGGGGAGTCATCATTCCACTTCATCTAGAAGCTACCACTCTAGTCCCAGGTCCAACCATCAGGGTTCTGGGGCAATCATTCCACTCATGGGGAACTTTTGTTCGACAATAATCAAGAAGCAGCCAGCCACTTCAGTCCCAGGACCCACCATCAGGGTTCTGGGGCCTAGGTTACAGGCACAGGGGGCTGTCAATCACTGTCATCTAGAAGCTGGAGCCATCATTCCACTCACGGGGAGATGTCATTCCACTGCATCAAGAAGCAGCCACTCCAGCCCCAGGACCCACCATGGGGTTCTGGGGCCTGCTTTACAGGCATGGGGGGCTGTTCATCCATGTCATATTGAAGCTGCCACTCTAGTCCCAGGACCCACCATCAGGGTTCTGGGGCCTACATTCCAGGTAGGGAGGGCTGTTATTCCACTTCATTGTCTGCAACTACCCCACCGATGCCTGGCAGCCTGTAATGCCTGACTAAGCAGGGGTGACAGCCACCAAGCCCTGGCCAGGCCTCTACTGCTGCTCCACTGATGTCAGCCTGCAATGCCCGGCCAAGATGGGGTTCCAGTCACCAAGCCCGGGCAGGGCCTCTGCTGCTGCTACACAGATTCCAGCCTGAAATGCCTGGCCAGTTAGGGGTGCTGACCACCAAGTCCTGGTCAGGCCTCTGCCACCGCTCCACCGATGCCAGCCTGCAGTGCCCTGCTCCCTGTGGGTGCCAGCCACCAATCCCCAGACCTTCCCCACCTGTGCTTCTGCTGCCTCTGGGTCTCAGAAGGCCAGCCCTGGCATCACAGGAACCTCCAGGGGCCAAGAGCTGATTCTGCCTGACTTCCTGGGCAACCCGGGGTGCCAAGACCCAAGACTTCCCATTCTCAGCTAGGGCTGTAGCGGAAAATCGCAGCGGTAGCTATTTCCGGCGGAAACAGTGTTTCCGCAATTAGTGGAATGGCATGACAGAGGCTTTCATTCCGCGGTTTCATTCCGCGTCAGCCCTATTCTCAGCTTCTGTTGCTTGTGCTGCTTCTGGGTCTGAGAAGGCCTCCCAGCTCTGGCACCACGGACACCCCCAGGGGGCAAGCTGCAAACTTGCCTGCCGGGCAACCCAGGGTGCCAAGCGCCAAGCCTTCCTGGTCTCTGCTGCTGCTGTTGCTGCTGCTGCTGCTGCTGCTGCTGCTGCTGCTTCTGGGTCTCCAATGGCCAGCCCAGGCACCATGCACACCCACAGGGAACAAGCGCTGAGCCTGCCTGCCTGAGCAGCCCAGGGAGCCAAGCGCCAAGTCTTCCCGGTCTCTGCTGCTGTTGCTGCTTCTGGGTCTCTGACGGCCTGCCATGCTGCCACAGGCACCTCTGGGGGGTCCCTGGAGTGCCCCAAGTCTCCCACTAGCACCAAACTCAGCAGAACGTTCAGGGGGGTCTGAACTCTGCCGGACCAAATGCATGAACCCAAACTAAGTTTTTAGTCCTAACAGACGAACATCCAAACATCGTCCTGTCGCACATCCCTAGTTTCCATGGCAGCCTGTCACGTCTACAGCTGCAGCTACTTTAGGCTGCCTTAGGGCAGTGTTTGTGTGAAGAATGCATCCAGGAACTTCCTCAGGGCAGTGTTTGTGTGAAAAATGCATCCAGAACTTCCTTGTGGACTTGTAAACCAAGAAGATTGAGAAATCTGGAACTTTTAAGGTGTGTGTAAAAATGCCCAGTGACACGTAAGAGAATCCCTCGCATAGGATCCTTGTCTGCATATTTTATGCAGGCATATAAATTTGGGACCCTTTATCAAAAAATGTTATATTTGGCAGAGATGATAATGAAAGTGTGATATACAGCACTGCCAAATTTCACGTACACTGGTTGGACTACATGTTACAATCAGACATATATTTATAAATTAATTGCTTATACCACCAGGACCCTTTATCCAATCCTTCTGAAATTTGGTAGAGATAGTAAATATGGGTACGGGTATAAAATTTCCAATTTTCATCTAAATTAAATGTTAGGCAAAGAAGTTACAGCTAAGAATGTATATGAAGATTTTTGCATGATAAATATAATTAAACTGCTTATAAAATTGGATTCCTTTCTCCAATATTTTTGGAATTTGTACACTTAATGTCTTCCATCGGAGGTACAATATCTCCATGTTTCAGCCAAATATAATGAAAAACAAAAAGTTACAGCCGCAGATGTGTTTACCATTGAAACCAATGGATGTCTCCATCTGTGAAACCAATGGAAAACTAAAATGAAAGCAAGAACAAAAATGAAAATTTGATATTTATGAAAATGAAAATGAGATATTTAAATAATGAAAATGAAAAACAAATATGAAAAATGACACGGGCCCTTGGTGCACATTTCTAATGTTCTCCTCCACAGATCAGACAGGTGTCTCCTAGCTGTGAACCTTGAACACTTCCTTCCCCCTCCCTCCCCTGCAGTAGTTGTTCTTCCCTTATCAAACTGGTGGTGCTGAGAGGTCCATTAATCAGGAGTGTGGATGGGAGCAAGGAAGGAAGGTAGGGCCAGAGATACTGAGCACAGAACAGTGGACAATATGTTTGAGGCACATGATGCTTATCGCCCGGAGTGGGTGGAGGAGGAAATGGCAACTCTTATCTCCTCTCCTGTTCCCTTATCATTCAGGCTGCTTAAGGAGGCTCTGTGAAGTCTTCCCACATTCTTGCACATTTGAGTTCCTGATAAACAGGAAACTGCTGTGTCTCCAACACCCATTATATCTCAGCTGGTAGTGTTGTTTAGAGGCAGAACTCCCCAGGGCATCTGTGAATATGACCTTGCTTGCTGACTGACTCCTGCACAGAGCAAGGATCTTTCTCTTTGAGGGAAGAGAGGCTTCAGGCTAATGGCTAGAATATTTGGAGAAGCTGGTCTGGGCTGTTCAGGTGCCGCAGAAAAATAATAAACACAGGCCCTTCGTAAAAATGAAAGGGTTGTTAAAGTCCTAAGACATCAACTCATCTGGGATCTAGGAGGGCTTTTATTTAGAACTGGTCTGAAACTGTATCACCAAGAAGCAATGTAGCTAGATCTCACTTAGTCTGAAAGGAACCAGCATCGTTGGGATTCTGGGGGACTTCCCTAGCCAGGAAAACCCCTCAGGGAGTGTAGTGGCCCTCCGTACTGAGCAGCACGTGAGGAAGCACTATCCTATGAGAGAGGCATTTGTTGGAAAAGGCAGTCACAGAGCTATGTTAGAGGCTCCCAGCTTGCTTCTGGCTTGGAAACACACCTGTGCTTCAGAGCAATATTTCTGCAGCACATCTATGCCTGTTTGTCAATATGTGTCACACAAGGTGTAAATAGACATGATGGTGGAATGCTGCCATCACAATCTGACCCAGGTTGGGAACACGCCAGCAACATGGTCTGGACAAAGTTCACTGGCACAAAAAATGTGCTGGCAGCCAGGCTGCCATCACGTAAGGAGATGCATGGCCGTGTGGTTACCTGGCCCTGAGCTGTGCCCAGTGCCCTGCCCCTTCATGATGGGCATGACAGCTGCCATGGTGGCTGATCATGCATCCCCTGCCCCCCCCAGAACAGGCTGGGATCAGTGGGCTAACACATGCAATACCCCTCTTAGCTATGGTTACTGTCACTGGTTACACAGTAACCGTAACCATGCCAGTGGAGTAACCCAGTTGGGTGGGCCGTGGCCCAGGCAGCCAGCCCAGGCTGTGATGTGGGACCATAGCCTGAACTCCAACATACCTGGGAGCAATTCCAGGCCAACATCTGGTGGCCCACCAACAAACCAAAGTGTGTGTGTGTGTGTGTGTGTGTGTGTGTGTGTGTGAGAGAGAGAGAGAGAGAGAGAGAGAGAGAGAGAGAGAGAGATGGGGAAGATGAAAGAAGGGGATGAAGAGGGAATGTGTGCTCTCAAATTTTTGAGAGCAGTCCTTGTTTCATCCATCCATCATTTCTCTCTCTCTCTCTCTCTCCCTCTCATAATGTGCATTTGAAAGAGATTTACTCTGTACAATTTGCTAATGACATCAATGATTACTATTTTCTTTACTTGTCTGGCTCAGAATCAGGAGACAGGGTTTTCTTACTACAAACCACTAGGCTCAAAGGGCATAATCCAAGAGGCGGTGTATGCCGCCCACCGGCGCACTACCTGGCCAGGCAGCAGGTGCACCTTTGTTCATTTGCCACATATGCACAGCAAGCCACTCAGTGCAATGACGTGTCGCTCCTGATGTGACCCCTGAGCCCACACACACCATGGCCCGGGGGATGGAGCAGGCATGGCAGTTTATCAAGGGATGTTGGATTGCACGGCAAGTATTTTTCCATACATTATTATTAACCAAATGAACCTAGTAGGGGTAATGCATTTATATTAAACCAGGGGTGAGAGGCCCATAACCCATGGGCTAGTTGAGGTGTCCATGAGCCAACCTCTCTAACAAGAGAGAAACTACAAGTGGTCACTCAGTGAGTGAGGGCGGGTGAGGGGCTGGAGCTGCAGTATGAGCTGCCACTTCAAAAAACAGTGACCAGAAATGGTAGAGGGATGGCTGCTACTGCCGCTGCTGAGCTCGGGAGTACAACTGGGCACACCATGTGACAAGCATAACAGGAACTGCTCAGTCACCTGATCTCAGGGTGATGTAATCTTCTCACTCCCCCTCCTTGTACTCACCTGTGATAAATAGAGCTGAAAGGAGTAATACATTTGGTACATGAGGATTTTAGTAGAACTTTCGGGTACTGTTTGAGGTATCTGAATGCATATCCAAATACCATTCGGGTACCCAAATACCCCCATATTTGGATATTTTTTATTTCTGGGTTACCAGGTTCCCATTTTCCAATTAGAATTTGGGACGGAAACCCAGAAAAATTGGGATGGTAATTGGAAAGGTCACGTCTGTTTTACCCAGGATAAGCTGGGTAAAGGATGGTCTTATGATGAAGGTTTCCTGAACCCGCTTCTTCCCCTCTTGCCTGGGGAATCCCTGAGGCCAGCTCCAGCCCTGGCAGTCTCCTCTCATGAGCTGGGGACTCATACTCTCTTATGGTCATCTTTGGGTCACCTGATACTTAAGTGCCCATACTGGCCGGCAAAGGCAAAAGCGGACTCCCTGCCTGGTGCGGGAAAAGCTGTTTCACAACCACCACCATCAGCCCCGAGGAATCTATCGAGGTGCTGGGGGGCCCGCCACCATCGTTGTTGCTCCTGCTGCTGCTGTTGTTGCTGCTGCCATCCCGGACCCCGAGGACTCGCGCTGCCCAGCCCCCACAGGTACCATCTTCCCCCTCCCCTGCTTGGAGAAGGGGGCGGGGCATGGGCATGGGGCAGGCACTTTCAGGACTCCCCTGGCCAGCAAAGACAAAAGTGGACTTGCTGCCTGGTGGAGGAAAATCTGCTGCCTCCCCCCCCAAACATCAGCCCCAAGGGATCTACAGGGGTGCTGGGGGGACTGCCACCATCATTGCTGCTCCTGCTGCCACTTTTGTTGCCGCTGTCATCCCGGACCCTGATCCCAAGGACTTGTGCTGCCTGGCCCCCACATGTACCATCTTCCCCCTCCCCTGCTTGGAGGAGGGGGGCAAGGCCTGGGCATGTGGTGGATAGTTCCGTGACTCCCCTGGTGTCAGTGGAAGGTGGGGGTGCAGGGTTCCCCTTCTTCAGGGAACACCCCGGCACCACCCTCAGCAGCCCCACTGACCTGCCTAGCAGGAGTCCCGAGCAGGGATCGCCCCCACGAGCACTGCCAGCTCTGGTGGCGGGGGCACAGACCGTAGCCACGCCCCAGCAGTGACATACGACGTAGGGCTTCCCTCGCCCCTGCTGCATGGCTCAGAGCAGTTGCGGGCATGCACGGGGGGTGGGGCTTATAAAATAAGAACCAGTGTCGCCGATGGAACGGCGCTGGTGATTAGGAGAAACCGGCCCCCCCTGATTGCATCCTCTAGTGTGAAATGGTATTGAGTGTTGACTGCCTGCATTAGCCCCACAAGCATGGACTCCCTTACCCTGATACCTTACCTAGCGTGTGATTGAGAGCGTGAACCTGCAGGTGGAAGCGTGGTTGGTGACTGCGTGCCCTTCCTTCCTCCCAGTTCAGGGACCTTGCATTCAGAGGTGAGTGCCCCATGTGTTCCCTTCCCCTGTGGGACCCTTTCCCGAGGTGACACCCTCACTACCTGTTCCTCCCTGTGCCTTTGTGTGTGTGAGCGAGTCCAATTGGGGCAGCCTTGGTTTCTTGGTCAGTGGCGCCCTATGATGATAGGGGCCCGTTCTCTTTAATTAGAGGTAAGGGCCCAACCACTATCCTGATGGACATTCTGTCTCCACGAGTTCCTTGCTCTGACTGGGTTAAACCAAGGCAGTGCATGTTAGTGACCCATTGCCCCACCCCAGTAACAAAATCACCAACCTCCCCTGGCCCCGGTAGGGACTTGAGACCCTATGGACCTTGCCAAGGAAATTTCACAGCTGGTGCACACTAGTCAGTCTCTGGCCATGGATGTAAAGGATCTCCAAGCCAAGCAGGGAGACATAGCCTCAGCGGTAGCACAGCTGCAGGGAGCCGCTGTCCCTGCAGGGCCGGCCCGGGGGGATGGGGGTTGTCCCACCACCACCACCTCCACCTGCGGCAGCAGCATCCCCCTTGGGACCCCGTGAACCCAAAGGGCCCAATGTGGACAAATTTGTTGGCAATAGACATGCTTTCCAGGGATTTATGGCCTTGTGTTGGCTTACCTTTAAGGTACAGTCAGCCACATATGTGACAGACGAACAAAAAGTGGCTTTTATAATTGGAAACTTAGGAGGAACTGCCTTAGAGTGGGCCACTACCCTCCTAAAAGGGGACAGCCCCCTGCTGACCAACTATGAGGACTTCATAAAAGAATTTACGTTCTTGTTCGATCACCCCCATCGAACTCGAGATGCCGAGGCCCTGATTATGACCCTTCGGCAAGCCAAGAGGGGGCTGTTGGAGTATCTCACTCAATTCCAACAGCTAGCGTTAGAACTACAGTGGCCAAACAGCGTATTAAAGGTGATGTTCAAGAGAGGATTGGGGGAAGAGATCAAGGATCAATTAGCCTTAGTAGGTCCCCCGCATACCTGAGAGGCCCTGGCCAATTTAACCCTGCAAATAGAGGAACTTTTGACCGAATGTAAGCAGGAAAAATGCCAAGAGTTATGTCCTGGCTGGATACGACCTCTCCCACTTCCAAGCCACCCTAAACTCCCAGAACTTGAGCCAATGCAACTTGGGGCATCACGAGGCCCCTTGTCAAAAGAAGAGCGGGAACGACGCCGGGTTTCCCGCTCCAGCTTTTACTGTGGGGAACCTTCCCACTGCATTGGGGAATGCCTGGCACTGCCTCCCCATCGACGGGAATTGGGAAACGGCTGGAGCCGAGGCGGACAGGGATCGCCTCAGTCATAAACGTGTCTAAAGCCCCAACACCCTCTCCATACCCCAACACCCTCTCCATAACAGAACCTGCACCTATGAGTCCCGGTTACCCTAACCCTTTCCCCGCACGTTTCCTTAGTCATCTGGGCCCTCGTGGACTCCGGGGCATCTAGGAACTTTATCAACACTCACCTCATAACATGGTGGTCAATCCCTACCCAACCGAAGGTACCCCCGGAGTCTGTACATTCCATTGATGGTTCCCCCCTAGTCTCCGGGCCTGTAACTATGTGTACGCATCCCTTGGGGTGCGCTATCGGGAACCATTATGAGCAACTTCCCTTTGATGTAGTATGCAGCCCCCTATATCAACTAGTGCTTGGGGTTCCCTGGCTACAAACTCATGACCCTCGTATTGTTTGGTCAACCAAACAACTTCGATTTGAAGCTTCCCGATGTGCCGCAAAATGCCTTCGCCTGGCACCCAGGGCAGAAATCTGCACCACTGCTAAACCCAGGCCTGATCACAAAGATGGGGTGTTGCCTCCTGTGTATCATGATTACTCTGACATCTTTAGTAAGACCCAAGCAACGGAGTTCCCCCCCCACACCGCCCCTACGACTGCCCCATTGACTTACTCCCTGGAACCGAGCCTCCGTTTGGCTAATATATGCGTTAGCTGCACCAGAACTCCAAGCCATTCATACCTACTTAGATGATAACCTCCAACAGGGTTTCATTCACCATTCTAACTCCCCTGCGGGAACCCCCATCTTCTTAGTGGCAAAAAAGGATGGGGGCCTGCGACCATGTATTGATTATGGAGAACTGAATAAGATCACCATCAAAAATAGGCACCTGCTCCCTCTTATCCCCGAGTTACTAGATCGCCTCCAAGGGGCACGACTTTTCATGAAATTAGATCTACGTGGATCATACAACCTACTACGGGTGCTACAGGGGGATGAATGGAAGACTGCATTCCGTACCCGGTATGGGTTGTTTGAGTACTGTGTGATGCCATTCGGCCTCGCTAATGCCCGGCCACCTTCCAACATCTCATTAAAGATGTTTTCTGAGACATCTTGGACATCTATGTCATTGCATACCTCGACGATATTATTATTTATTCATTGACGTTAGAGGAACACATTCTGCATGTACGAGAGGTGCTGCAATGCTTGCGAGCTAACAAATTATATTGTAAAAGAGAAAAGTGCTCTTTCCACCTTACCACGATGAGTTTTATGGGATTCGTGATTAGCCCCGCGGGGGTGATGATGGACTCTCAAAAGGTGGAAGCGCTACGAGACTGGCCCCCACCTAAGGCCATAAAACCCTTGCAACGCTTCCTGGGAAACGCAAATTACTGCCGACAATACATCCCCAATTATGCTGAGATTGCCGCTCCCCTTACGCAGTTGTTGAAGAAGAACTATCTTTATCACTGGGGACTGGAACAACAATACAGTTTTAAATTCCTCAAGCAAGTTTTCACGACCGCCCCCTTACTGCAGCACCCCAACTTTGCAAAACCCTTTTGCGTGGAAGCTGATACATCTTGGAGGGCTATTGGTGCAGTCCTCTTGCAGCCCACAAGGGACCCAGAAACTTTTCTCCCCTTCGCCTTTTACTCCCGACAACTTACTCCTGCTGAATGGAATTATTCCATTCTGGACCGCAAACTCCTTGCTATCAAGGCGGCCTTTGAAACCTGGAGGCACTACCTAGAAGGGGCCCAGCACCACATTACAGTGGTCACGGATCACAAGAACTTGACCTTTCTACAAACAGCCCACATTGCAAACGCACGACATGCATGGTGGGCACTCTTCTTTGCCCGCTTTGACTTTTGAATTCAGTATCGCCCGGGCAAACTTCATATTCTAGCAGATGCCCTTTCCCTCTATAAGGACAAACCACCCTGCAACCCTCTACCCCCCGAGCCCATCTTAGACACAAAGACCTTTTCTGCAACGTACTTATCCCTTGAGGAACTTTGCGATGCTACCCTACAGGAATTAGACTCCACGGCGAACCCACCGACAGACACCCCAGATGGGCTCCGATGTCATCAGGGGCGTATTATAGTACCCCCCTCATGCCAAGCTCAGGTCCTCTGGGCTCACCAGCAGGGCACCCCGGAATAGAGAGGATGCAACAATTGATTCAGCGCTCCTTTTGGTGGCCTACCCTACATCAAGATGTGCAACAACACGTATCCAGCTGTGCCATATGTGTTCGAAAAAAGATTCCCCATCGCACACCAACGGGGCTCCTGCAAATCCTCCCGCTACCCCATGGACCATGGCAACGAGTGGGGCTTGATTTTGTTGTAGACTTAACACCCTCACATCAATACACCATGGTCTTGGTTGTGGTAGACCATTTCATGAAGATGACTCATTTTATCGCCTGCAAGGGCTTGCCGTCAGCCAAACGAACGGCGCTTCTCTGTATCCGTCACATCTTCAAGCTCCATGGATGGCCCCGTGAAATCTTCAGCGACTGAGGAATTCAGTTCACCTCTGGATTTTGGAGAGCCCTCTTTCAGTCCCTTCAAGTCACCCTAAAACCTACTATGGCCTATCACCTACAGGCAAACGGCCAGGTGGAGCATGTGAACCAAAACATGGAACAGTACCTGTGATGCTATGTGAACTGTTTACAAGACGACTGATACACATGGCTCCCCCTGGCCGAATTCACCTACAATAACGCCCCAAATGCCTCTCTTGGAACTTCTCCTTTTTATGTAACCTATGGCTTCCACCTGCAGTTAGGTACCATTGACATCCCCATGACCGTGGTCCCTGCTGCGGGGGCACTCGCCCAACAAATCCACAAAGTTCAAGCTATAGCCAGACGAGACTTACAACAAGCCCGACAATGTTATAAGGCACAAATCGATAAACACTGTCGGGAAGAGCCTCCTCTATGTCCGGGAGACTTAGTATGGCTTGACCCCCGCCACTACCCCTCCGTTCGCCCCTCTGCTAAACTAGACGCCCTTTACATCGGGCCTTTCCCCATCCACCATCAAGTTAATGAGATAACCTACAAAGTGCAACTGCCATCCCACTTGAGGATCCACCCCACCTTTCACGTTTCCTTATTGAAGAAGGCTCTCCCCTCACAGGTACAAGGATCCGACGCTTCCCCAGGTCCCATAGGAAGTTCGACCGCCAGCCCCAAGTTTGAGGTCCGAGCAATCCTCGACTCTAAGCTAATTCGGGGGCACCTTCATTATCTAGTAGACTGGTTCGGGAACAGCCCTGACTAACGTTCTTGGAAACCAGCCTCCCATGTGTCGGCCCCCTGGCTTCATCATGCCTTCCATATGCAGCACCCCCTGAAGCCTGGCCCCCATCGTTTTGGTGGCCGGCAGCCTCGGGAGGGTACTGTCAGTGGAAGGCGGGGGCGTGGGGTTCGCCTTCTTCAGGGAACACCCCGGCACCACCCCCAGCAGCCCCAAGGCCCTGCTGACCTGCCTAGCAGGACTCTCAAGCAGGGGTCGCCCCCATGAGCACCGCCGACTCTGGCGGTGGGGCCGCAGACCATAGTCATGCCCCCAGCAGTGACATATGATGTAGGGCTCCCCCTGCCCCCGCTGCATGGCTCAGAGTGGTTGCGGGCATGCACAGGGGTGGGGCTTATAGAATAAGAACCAGTGCCACTGATGGAACGGCGCTGTTGATTAGAGCGTGAACCTGCGAGTGGAAGCGTGGAAGTGTGGTTAGCACCCTAAGATGATAGGGGCCCATTCTCTTTAATTAGAGGTAAGGGCCCAACCACTATCCTGATGGACATTCTGTCTCCATGAGTTCCTTATTCTGACCGGGTTAAAACAAGGCAGTGCATGTTAGTGACCCATTGCCCCACTCCAGTAACACCCGGCCAGCAAAGCAAAAAGTGGACTCCCTGCCTGGTGGAGGAAAAGCTGCTGCGCCCCCCATCATCAGCCCCAAGGGATCTACCTGGGTGCTGGGGGCCCTGCCACCATCGTTGTTGCTCCTGCTGCCGCTCCTCTTGCCACTGCCATCCTGAACCTGGACCCTGAGGACTTGTGCTACCTGGCTCCCACAGGTACACACACACCCCTGCTTGGAGGAGGGGGGCAGAGCCTGGCTGTGCGGCGGGCACTTCTGGGACTCCCCCGGCTGGCAAAGTCAAAAGAGGACTCCCTGTCTGGCAGGTACCGGTAGGCGCATGCTGCAGGCAGTACACCTAAGGGCCACACCCAAGGGCCCTTAGGTGGCCCTTAGCGGTACAGACGGGATTAGGGGCAGGAGACTCTGTTTGCATTTTTAGCTGTGTGTTTTCATTTGGAGTTTTAAGGGTTTTTGAGGGCAGTGATGGGGTTTGTATTATTTGCAGGTGGGAGGCAGAGGGATGAGGTTAGGCAACCCCTGTGGCGAGAGGATGGGGGGTCCTGGAGGGAGGTGAGTGAGGTCTCCCCGTGAGATGTGGGGCATAGCCCGTATGATGATGTAGTTGGGCTCTTACTGAGGAGAGAGTCCCGTGGGTATTGGGGGGGAAGAGTGTGTGGGTACAGCCTCCTAGTGAGGCCGGGGGGTACTGCCCAAGTGATGGGGTAGGGAAGGGGTTATGGGAGGTGGGGGCTGGGGGGGACTCTCCCTCACATTCCTAATGGGAAGGCTGGGGAATGGGCTGGGGGATCACCCGAGGGGAGTGGGCGTGGCTATAGGGGTCATGCTGCGCCAGGGGAGATATGGTCCCAGGGGGAGAAATGTAGAACTGGTAAGGTGGGATAGGTGCCTAGTGCACATCCTACTTGCCTCTCCCCCAGCAGATGAGAAAGTGGAGCAGGGTCAGGAGGCCCCTAACCAGGTTTTGATGTTGTTAAACGCAATGTTGGGGGTGAATAAAGCAATGACGATCCAGGAGGTGACCCTGTACTGTGCGGAGGTATCCAGTGTGGACCATGGCAGGTATTGAAGGTTTCCATCTTGTATTCGATTTGGCAGGGGACAGTTGGGGAGTGCTTCTTGTATACCATGCACCTACTAGTATGGCAGCCTCCCTTCATACTCTGGTGGAGGCAGTGTCGGAGGTGGTGCTATGGTCCTCCAGGACGATAGTTCTGGGGTGCCTCAACATTCACGCTGATGCTGTGCTTGGGGGATCCAAGCATGAGTTCATGACCGCCATGGCAACCATGGGCCTGTCCCAGAGGGTCAGCAGCCCAACACAACTTTGGGGGCATACCTTGGACCTCATGTTCTGCACTTGCCTTGAGGCGGGTGCTCCGTTAATGGGGGAGATATCAGCAGTGCCCTTGTCATGGATGGATCATTACCTCTTACAGACCTCCCTTCTAGCACATGTCTACCCCCGGCAGGGTGCAGAACCTATTTGGATGGTCTGCCCCCGGAGACTGATAGACCCGATGTGGTTTCTAGATGCTCTGAGGAAATTACCCTCTGACCTTGATGACCATCTCATCGATGACCTCGTTGAGCTTTGGATTATCTTACTAACTGAGGTCAACGATCAAATAGTTCCTAGGTGTCCATTGCCCAGGCGGTGGCCCCACATACCTCCTTGGTTCTCTGAGGAGCTGTGGGTCCTGAAGCTAGAGGGGTGAAGGTTGGCGCGATGGTGGCATTGCTCTCACACTGAAGCCGACAGATTGCGACATAGAACTAGTTTACGAGCCAATGCCGTGGCTATGCAGACAGCAAATAGGGAGCAGGTTTATGAGCCAATGCTGTGGCTATGCAGACAGCAAAGAGGGAGTTCTTTGCTGCCCTCATAGCTTCTGCGATATCCTGTCCAGCGGAGTTTTACTAGGTAGTGCGGGGGCTGGTCAGTCCAGCCTCCCTCAACCCAGGATAAATTTGCTCAGATTCACCAAGACCTCGATGCCGCGATTAAAGCAGTGGAGGAGGTAGAGGTTGTAGAAGCCCCAGCTTGTCCAATTTTATGGGATCACTTTCAGTCGGTGACACCTGCTGATGTGATAGGGGTGCTTGGGACTGTTCGAGGCACCTCTTGTGAATTAGATCCATGCCCATTCTGTCTGGTTAAGAGCTGCCGGGAGACATTGGGGCCGGTGCTGGCTGAGGTGGTCAATGCCTCCCTGCGGGAGGGAAGGGTGCCAAGCTGTCTCAAGGAGGCAGTGGTGCAGGCTCTGCTCAGGAAACCATCACTTGACGCTGAGTCCCCTGCAAGTTATCGGCCTTTCTCTAACCTTCCCTTTTTAGGGAAGGTTATTGAATGGGTCATGGCTCGGCAACTTCAGAATCATCTCAACTGCGTCGGTTATCTTCATCCTTCACAGTCTGACTTTCATCTGGGGCATGGTTCTGAGACAGTGCTTATGGCCTTGGTAGATGATCTTTGCCAAGAAAAGGACCGGGGTCGATCGACCCTATTGGTCCTTTTAGATCTTTTGACTGCATTTGATACCGTTGACCATGAGATGTTGGTGACGTGCCTGCGGGACAGTGCGGGGGTGGGTAGTATCGTTCTTGAATGGTTCCACTCATTCCAGACTGGAAGAACTCAGTGGGTGGTACTTTGTGATCATTTTTCATCTCACCGAGACCTCCCGTGGGGGGTCTTGCAGGGTTTGGTGCTGTCCCCTCTCCTGTTCAATGTGTATATGCAGCCACTCGGCTAAGTGATCAGAGAGTTTGTGGTGAGGTGTCATCAGTATGACACCGAACTGTATCTCTCATTTTCAGCTTATCCAGGCCCCGCTGTCTCGGTGCTTACCCGGTGTCTGTCAGCTGGGGGGACTGGATGAGGGCTAACTGACTTCAACTGAATCCTGACAAGATGGAGGTGATGTTTGTAGGTAGGTCGGTGGAGTTGACAGCTCCATCAATTGATGGAGTTTGTCCTCCACTGATGTCCCAGGTACGGAACCTGGGGGTGCTCCTCGATGCGCAGCTCCATCTGGATTCCCAGGTGGAGGCTGTGGCGAGGAGTGCCTTCCGCCAATCACATCTGGTGTGGCAGCTTCGGACGCTGGTGTTGGTTCTGGACCTGGCCACGATCATCCATGCTTTTATTACCTCTCAATTAGACTACTGCAACGTGCTCTATGTGGGGCTACCTATGGTGATGGCTCAGAAATTGTAGCTCATACAGAATGCGGCGGCCCAGCTCCTGGTGGGGTTGGGCCGCCGGGAGCACATTACACCAGTGCTCCGGTCTCTGCATTGGCTGCCAATAGTCTTCCAGGCCCGATTCAAAGTGTTGGTTTTAACGTATAAAGCCCTACATGGTCTGGGCCCTGTTTATCTGAGACCGCCTCACTCCCCCGGGTCCTGGATTGGCCCCTGTGGTCGGCGGGGGGCACGCTGTTGGAGGTCCCCCGGGTTTCCCGGGGAGCCACGCAGGACAGGGTGTTCTCGGTTGCCGCGCCGTGCCTGTGGAACTCCCTCCCGGTGGGGGTGCATCTGGCCCCGGACCTTCCAGTCTTCTGTAAGAACTGCAAAAGTTTGCTGTTCCATCAGGCATTTGGTGAGGGAGAGGGGTAGGGTGGGAGGTGGATATTTTTATGTTTTGTTTTATTTTATGATTGATATTTTAAAATGTGAAACTGTTTTATATTTTGTATGTTGTTAGCCACTCTGAGCTGCTGGGACAGGGAAAGCAGGATATAAGTTATGTTAAATAAATAAATAAATGAATAAATAAATAAATAAATAAATACCTGGATTCATTAAACCTAACTGGGTTGCAAATAGTGAGTGACTAAATGCTGGCTAGGGACAGGCCTGGCCTGCACATGGATTTACCCCCAGGTCAGCCCTCTAGGTCAAAGCAATAATCATAACACTGGGAGTTGCTCACTGCATGGGTGAGAACAAATGTCACAATAGTCACTCACGAGAGGTGTTCACATGACCATTTATTAGGTTGTCAACTTATCTCAGTTCACCAGCATCTGGCCCGGAAATTCAGGGAACGTCATGCAGGCTAAAGCATGGTCATGTGTTTGTGTACTGTTTGTTGGCAGGGGCGGGGGGGAGTGGCTGATAGTGACTGGTTGTGGTGGTGGCAGTGGCAGCAGCGCATGAAGTGCCACCGACGGGTTGGGTGGGGATTAAGCATCTGGTAGTGGTACTTTGAGTGCTAGCTGGCAAGGGGTGAGTTGAGCAGCTGATGGCATGGAGATGTAAGTGCACATGTCACACTTTCCCACATCCCATTTGTTAGGTTTTATACTGACAGTGGGTGCGTGTAGCACACATACTCACAACTAAATACTATGGCTATTGTGCTGTTTGTTAACATCTTGTGTGTACTGGGCTGGCACTGACCAGCAACAGCAGGATGGAGCTTTCCTAAGGCCTTTTGGCATATGACTGGTAGAGAGGATCTTGTGCCTCTGTGTCTGTCTGAGGGCAGGACCTGTGGCCTCTAACTATCTGGTTTAAACCCCTTTTTGTCTAGGTCCCTCTGGCTGTCCCCCTGCTGTGCTGATTTGTTTGGCAAAGTTGGATGATGCCCTTGGGGTCCATAAATGCAGAGGCATATTGATGCCACTTACAGTCTGGCATCTCACCAGCTCTGGTCTGAATCTGCCTGAACCTCCTGTCTCAGGCACTGTATCAGGCTGCTGAACTTCAGAGAGGTGGCACAGAGGACAACGAGGTCACAGGAAAGTTATAAATTCATCTTGACTTTGTTCTTGGGATTGTGCCCAGTGTTGATAGGGTGTCAGCTGCTGCTGGTGACATGGGGAGGTTGGGAGACACAGTTGGCAGGAACACTGGCAATTACTGCTTATGCCCATTTCAGGTGGTAAATAACCAGCAGAACAATTATTTTATAGGAGGAGAAATGTCATCTAGGGCTCTTCTGGTGCCCAATCCCAGCCCTCACCCTAGATCCACTGAATGACACCCCAAACGTTCTCTTCAGCTGAGGAAGAAGGTGCAGAGCTGTCTTACAAATAAAGCTCCAATAGACTGGATTCTTATTCAAAACCTGGATCTAATGCTCTTCTCATTTGTACTTGGGTATCTCAATCTCTGAAGTAACAGCAATCCAAAGTGATTCACCAAAATTCTGCCCCTGAACTCCTCCAAAATAGCAGCTTTCCCCACTTGTCCATCAAATACTAGCAAATTCAAATGTTTGGGGAGAACAAAGTGACACAGTTGACTGTCCTCTGCACCTCAAACTCCAGGGTGACATTTTCCCTCTGTGCCCTCCATTATGCCCATGATCTCCATCAACTTTAGTGGAGTCCTCTGCGGAAACACTTGTATCCCTGAAACTGGCCTGGAAATCTTGCAAGAGCAGCGTTTCTCAGTAATCACACTGCTGCCTGATTCTAAGCTGAAAATAAAAATGACAACCTTGTGTGAGATTTCTTGGCTTGGTAAAAGGGGCAGCTGAAAAGACAAATGTTATTTTTTTAACATAAACTTTGAAATTTCAATGCATACTTTTGAAATTAAGAAACTGAAAATCATTTTTAAAAATTTCATGGAAAATTAATTGCCATGAAAATGTAAACAATTGCTTAAATGTTTACAACAAAAAATAGAAATGTTGGGGAAAAAAACCCAGCAAAACCTCAGCTTTGCAACACTGCAAGGGGAATTTTTCAAAAATAATTGAAATGTCAACAAAGGGTATGAAAAAGTTTGCAGGTCTTTGAAATTTAATTTGTCATAAAAGTGTTTTTTCTGTCAAAAAAATTCTAATCAGATGAACACTTCACCTTTTGGGAGACAGGAAAAGAGGAATCCCAGGGGGTAGGGAATATTGCCACACATTTCAGGTGAAATTGTGTTGGGTGCAACAGGGTTTGGGGCACAAATGTGGTTTTGGATGTCACAGTTAATAATCATGGAACCCGAGGCATGCACCATGAGTTTTCATCTGGTTCACAATATGATGACATGTTTCATGATATCTGAACAGATCAGTGGTAGAAATAACCTGGATGTTTTCCAGGTCTGTAAGTGGTAATTGTGATGTTTGAAAACACTCTAATAGATTGAAGTACGACCTTTCACAACCAGTCCAAATATCACCTTTTCCAGAAGTGCTCAAAAGCTGTTAAATCTCTACTATCTGCTTTTGTGGCTCACGTGAAATGTGCTGCTGGTATCAGTCCAGTTGTGACTAGGCAGGTGTCTACATTGCAGTTGGCAATATCCCACTGGGAGGCCAAGGACTGAATGGAGAAGTATGTACCTATCCAGCATGGTCTAGGGTACTTGTTATTAGATGCAGGCTGCAGACTGCAGGTGGAGAGCAGCTAGCAGTCACTCTGAAGACATATTGCTTCCCTGTCCCAACACTGCCAATGATGTGTAAAAGCCAACTCGAAACATCACCAGATGACATTCCCCAGAAGCAGTGCAGCATTCTTCACCCTGGAACTCAGGGTGCTTTCTGATGTTCATTAATATGCACCCTTCAGCACCATCTTAAAAGACGCACAGCTTCCATCTCATGAGAAGGCTTAAATTGCAGGTCTTTGTTGGCTAACATGCTCATCTGTCAGGCTAGCAAAAAGGTACTCCGCTGGATGCGCATTTTTGCCAACAAAGATCCGCACTTTCACCCTTCTCACGAGATGGAAGCTGTACATCATTTGAGTCCTGGACTTCCCCGCCATGGTGCCAAATAGGCATGGGCGAACAGATCGCGGTTCGTGTTCGGCCGTTCGGTTCGGCCGCGATCGGTTCGTGTGTTCGCGTTCGGCCGTTCGGTTCGGCCGTGTTCGGTTCGTGTGTTCGTGTTCGGCCGTTCGGTCGTGCCTCGCGTTCGCGTTCGCCCGTTCGGTTCGGCCGTTCGTGTTCGGCCGTTCGTGTTCGGTTGTTCGGGCAGGTCGTACGTTCGTGTTCGGCCGTTCGGTTCGTTTGCCATCGGGTTGTACGTTCGTGTTCGGGCGTTCGGTGTTCGGGTGGTTCGCGCGTTCGCGTTCGGCCGTTCGGCCGGAAATGTCGCGGGAAGCCGTAAAATCGGCGTCGCGCCGGAAATTCGTGTGCGTGTGCGTGAGTGAGGCGAGAGGGTGTGTGTTTGTTTCGGTGGCTGCTTGTGTAGTGTGTTTTGGTGATTGTTTTGGCTGTGCTGTGTGTTTGGGTGGGTTGGTGTGTGTTGTGTTGGACTGTGGGGTGGTGTGTGACTGTAGTGTGTGCGAAAAATTTAAAAAAAAAATAATAATGAAGCGGTCTCAGGGCCGAATCTGCCGGGTGTGGCCACGCCCGACGGCTGCGGAGGAGGAGGCGGCTGCCGCTGCCCCTGCCGCTGCTGCCGCTGCCGCTGCCCCTGCCCCTGCCGCTGCCGCTGCTGCCGCTGCCACTGCCGCTGCCCCTGCTGCTGCCCCTGCTGCTGCCGCTGCCCCTGCCGCTGTCGCTGTGCCTTCCGTCTCGGACGAGGCGGGGGGCTCGTCAACAGTGATTCCTGCCAGGTTTGTAAACCTTTCTTTTACTTTTAAGGCAAGAAAGGCTGTATTAGTTTTTTAGTTAGAGTGTGCCAGCCAGCCAGGGGCGGGAGTTAGAGTGTGCCAGTCAGGGGCGGGAGTTAGAGTGTGCCAGCCAGGGGCGGGAGTTAGAGTGTGCCAGCCAGGGGCGGGAGTTAGAGTGTGCCAGCCAGGGGCGGGAGTTAGAGTGTGCCAGCCAGGGGCGGGAGTTAGAGTGTGCCAGCCAGGGGCGGGAGTTAGAGTGTGCCAGCCAGGGGCGGGAGTTAGAGTGTGCCAGCCAGGGGCGGGAGTTAGAGTGTGCCAGCCAGGGGCGGGAGTTAGAGTGTGCCAGCCAGGGGCGGGAGTTAGAGTGTGCCAGCCAGGGGCGGGAGTTAGAGTGTGCCAGCCAGGGGCGGGAGTTAGAGTGTGCCAGCCAGGGGCGGGAGTTAGAGTGTGCCAGCCAGGGGCGGGAGTTAGAGTGTGCCAGCCAGGGGCGGGAGTTAGAGTGTGCCAGCCAGGGGCGGGAGTTAGAGTGTGCCAGCCAGGGGCGGGAGTTAGAGTGTGCCAGCCAGGGGCGGGAGTTAGAGTGTGCCAGCCAGGGGCGGGAGTTAGAGTGTGCCAGCCAGGGGCGGGATGGCAGGATTTGCACGTGCCAGCAAGGGGTGGTTTTTCAGTTGCTCTAGCATCTAGCAGCAGCATCCCCTAGCAGCCCTGGGATGGCAGGATTTGCACGTGCTTTATGTTATTTTTAGTTGCCGTCCCTAGCACCCAGAAGGAGGGAGGATTAGAGGCATCATCATTAAATGCGTGATATTAACTTGGTTTTTTATGTATTCCCATTTCAGAGAGGAATTGGACTCCTCTGCTCCCGAGGCCAGCCCTGCTTCCACCAGCCCCCGGAGGCAGAGGAGGACAAGTCGCCGCAGGACACCGAGGCGGAGGTCACCATCTTCGCCTCCCCAGCGCCAGTCCTCGGACGTCTGGCGCTTTTTCTCGAAGGACGACCGAATCGCCACATGCAAGGTATGTCGTGTGGGGCTTCACTGCAGGCTTCATTGCAACATACTCTCTAGATCGCAACAAGTTTCTGCAAAGTGGTCGAGCCTTGCCCAGTGGTGACTCACTAGGCCGCCCAGTAGCACCCATTGGATTGCTCGTGCACAGAGCCCGTGGAACAGTGAGTGAGTGAGCTGAGCAGAGGCATATTGGTAGGAGCAGCAGCAGCAGCACCCATTGGATTGCTGAGGCACAGACCCCAGGGAACAGAGCAGAGGCAGTGTTGGAAGGAGCAGCAGCAGCAGCACCCATTGGATGGATTACCCTCTGACCTGTTAGGAATGAAAGTCCCCTGCAAGGACAGATTGGATGGCCACCCAGTCCACCCACTCGTGGAGACAGAATGCAGGCAGGGCTTGACAGAGACAGACCATTTAGACAGACCATAAAGACAGATCTTTAGATTGTAAGCTCTCTGGGGCAGGGACCGTGTCTATCTTATTTTTTTGTAAAGCCCCAGGTACATCGCAGGTGCTATATAAATAATAATAATAATAATAATAATAATAATAATGCTAATGTTCCTTTCTTTTTCTGCTCTTTCTAGATCTGCAATAAAGGCTTCCGGCGCCAGCGGGAGGGCACGACGTCGGGTCTGCTCACCCACATTGAGCAGACCCACAAGATCCGGGTGAGGCGGGCAGGCGAGGAGGAGGAGGACTCCGCCGGCGCAGGTGAAGCTGCTGCTGCAGCTCCGGTGGAGCCACCGCCCCTGCAAAGGGGGGGGAAGGCCTCCCGCAAAAGGAGGCATACACGCCCTTCCCCTCCCTCTGCCTCTAGCCTCACCGCCGCCGCGAGCCCCGATGGGAGCGAAGAAGACCGCCAGTACGCCAGGGAGGTCAGCGAGCGGCTGCGTCGGGCATCGCGGCGGCTCACGGAGGAGGTCGACCGCTCCACCGGCGACCTGGAGAAGTGCCTGCTGGAGGAGGTGCGGGCGGTGCGCTCCGAGAAGCGGCGGGTGGTGGCCTACGGGCAGTATGTGGCCGCGGAGCAGCAACGCCTGCGCGTCTACCACCAGGCACTCTCCAGGTGGCATGATGCCATGAAGAGCGGCGCGGCGGACCCCTCCGCGGTGGCTGACTGCCCTCTGGACTGCGACCCCCCGGAAATCCTCCTGCCTTTTCCCCAAACACGGGGGGGCAGTGGCGCCGGCAGTGGCAGGCCAACTTGAGTGGCCGGGGACATAGAGACAGAGACTCTTAGGTTGTGTTTTGTAAGTTTCCTTTTCATGTTTGCTTTTGTTTGAAATGTTGCTTTTGTTGTTGTTCTGTTTTCATGTTTATATAGTGTTAAGTATTTTGTTAATGTTGGTTAAGTATAGTGTTAAGTGTTTATTAAATTGTTAAAAAAATGTTATTGTTACTAGCTCTTCCTTTAAATGCAGCCTTTAAAATGTTCCCATTGTTAAAAGCCCCGTTGATGCATCTTGGCTGTTCCCTCAATGCTAGTAAGAGAGAGAGAGAGAGAGAGGCAGAGAGAGAGAGAGAGAGGCAAAGAGAGAGAGGCAGGGTGGGTGCAAGCATTGGGACGGAGGGACAGCACCTCAGCAGCACAGTACTATTAGCAGCCGAGCCCTGGATGGAGGAGGAGGAGCCCTGTCCCACGACTGCCCCTGGCATGGGATGGATGGCGTGTGCCACTGCACCATCACTCTTTGTCCAGGGGCAGCTCCGGGAATCCCAGCAGCGGAAGGTTCACCTTGAGAAAGAGCAACTGCTCCACCAACTTGGCCCCCAGTCTCAGGCGGTGCGGGGAACATATGTCCCCCGCGATGGAGAACACCCTCTCGCTGGGGACACTGGTTGGTGGGCAGGACAGGAATCCCTTGGCCACTTTGGACAGGGCCGGCCACACTTGGGCCTTGCTGGCCCAGTAGGCCAAGGGATCGCTGCCGGGTTCTATGCAAGGCTCCTCCTCCAGATAGGTCTCCACTGCTGCTGAGGCGCCATCATACTCCCTCCGGTAGCTCTGGGTGGGCACCACCTGCCCCACTGCCCTCAGCCACGCTGCTTGCCCTTTTGTGCTGCTGGTCCCCATGCTCCCCTGAGTGGACAGAACAGAGGAGGAGCTGCTGGCAGTAAGGGTCCTGCTGCTGCTGGAGGCAGGGATAGACCCAGATGGCTGAGGGTCGCTGCTCCTACTCCCACCATCCCCAGGGGCATCCCGCTGCATGGCCCGCTCTGCCTGCCTGACCTTATCGACCAGCATCCCCTTCTGGAGGCCATAGTGCGCACTTTCCCGTGCCATGCTGCCCTTGATCCTGGGGTCCAGCATGGTTGCCAGGACATATTCGTCCCGGCGCAGGAGGTCACCAAAGCGAGCGCTCAGGCCCGCCTTCAACTTGTCGGCTAGCTCCATCGCCTCGTCGCACATTCTCCTGCCCTGAGGGCCACGATCCCGCCCCACCGCCCCAAGAATCTCATCCAGGCTGCTGTGGAGACTATGCACCAGCGGGGTCACCTGGCTGAGGGTGGCAGTGGAGCTGCTCAGTGTCTCCGTGACGGCCAGGAATGGTCTCAGGACAGAGACGGTTTGGGATATAATATCCCATTCCTCCCTGTTGTACCCTGGAGGTGACTCGATGTCTGTCTCCAGTTCCACCTGATGCAGGGCGGCTTTCTGTTCAAGAAGCCGCTCCAGCATCAGGAAGGTGGAGTTCCACCGGGTGGAGACATCCTGGATCAGGGTGTGCACCGGGGACCCTTGCTCAGCCTGCTTCTCCCGGAGGAGTTCGCTGCCCTTCACGCTGCGGTTGAAGAAGCCCGCCAGCTTCCTCCCCCGCTCGACCAGGGAGCTAAGGGTGCCTGGCCCAATGCCTTTATCACCCAAGCCCAGAGCGTCCTTCACCACCAGGTGGAGGGTGTGTGCGGCGCAAGGGATACTCGTGAACCCCCCGTCACGGACTGCCTTAAGCATATTGGCCGCGTTGTCCGTGACCACACACCCCTTGGTGAAGGCCACGCCTGGCGTGAGCCACTCCCTCACCATGGTGGTCAGGGCTGCCTCTACCTTCCTTGCGGTGTGGGAGCTGTCCATAACTTGGGACTGAAGCAGGGCCCACCTATACCCTGCTTCAGGTCCCCTCCTGCCACTGCCAAGCACTGCCTTTGCGTCCTGCCACCAGTGTGCAGTCACTGCCAGGTAGGCATGCTGGGCGTTCCTGGAGGACCACAGGTCCGTGGTGAAGTGGACCGTTGCCCCCCCAGCCCCTGCAAGCTGCTCCCTCACCCGCTCCTTCAAAGCCCTATATAACTGTGGGACCACAGTCCGACTCAGGGCGGAGCGGGAAGGAAGCTTAAAGTTGGGAGCCAGGAACGCAAGCAGACGCTGGAAGCCCTTGTCCTCCACAATGGAGAAGGGCTGGCCATCCAGGGCAATCATCTCGGCAACCAGGCGCTTGCCTTTTTCCTGGAAGCCTGTGCCACGGCGCCCTGCCGATGGCCTCGACACATCGCCCCACCCCATCTCCTCCATGGTGGACTGGCGGTGCTGCTGGGGAGGCTCCTGCAGTTTTTCTGCCCCCATAATGCTCCTGCTGCTGGTAGAGGCAGCAGCAGTAGCTGCAGAACGCTGGCCCGCTGAATGGGCCGGGCGACTGGCCGCTGGAGTCGGGAACCCGCTGGCATCCACTTCGCCTGCCTTCCCGCTCAGCAACACAGCACTGTGGCATGCCTTCAGGTGCCTGGCCATTGCAGTTGTGCCAAGGTTGGCAAGCGCCCGCCCACGCTTCACCACCTTTTGGCACAGCGTGCACTGCACCTCTCTGGGATCATCTGCCCTCACCTGCTTAAAATGCTCCCAGACAGTGGATTTTTTTCCCCCTCCTGCTGCCTTCTTGCCCGCCCCGGCAGACGTGCTGCTGCCAGTGCTGCTGGGAGAGGGAGAACTTTGTGGCACTGGTGGTGATGCAGCTCTGGGAGGAGGAGGGTCAGACATTGCCTCATGGACATAGATATCCTCTGCGGCACTAGTGTCACTGACTGCTGCCTCTTCCTCACTGTCCCCAGCGATCATGGCGATGTCCCCAGAAGGGGAGTACTGGGACCCGGAGGGTAGACTGCCCGTGCCCGCCATGCTGCTGGCACTCTCCCTGTGCCCCCCTCTGTGGCTGCTAGTGCTGCTGCAGCTGCCGCTGCTGCCACTCCTCCTCTCCCAGTCCCTAGTACTGGCATTGCCCGGGGATCGGGCCCTGCCTCTAGCATCCGGGGTGGGATCCACCAGCTCTGGGCTACTGGGGATTTCCTCGACTGTGGGGGACATTGGTGGCCCTGGAGGAACATCGGTAGAAGAAGCAGCCCCAGCTCCTGCTCCATCACCACGCACAGCAGACACAGATGCAGCAGCCTGAGCCTCAACTCCTGCAGGCCTTCCAGTGCCCTGAGTGTCAGTGGAGGGCACTGCCAGGAGACGTTGCAGAGCACCCTGGGCCCCTAAAGCAGGCCTCCTGATTTTGGGAGGGGGTGAGGCGCTCTGCCTCTGGCTACTGCTGCTGCCTGCTGCCGCTCCTCGTGCACGGCCTCTGGGACGTGCCCCATTGCCTCCCCTACGGGCAGCAGATCGGCCTCGCCCTCTCCTTCCCTTCTCCATTTCTCCCGAAAAAAAACAATGTTTTTAATATATAATTTTTTTTAATTTTTTTATTGAATTTTTTAATCAAATATTTATATCTCTATCACTAACAACTAACTAACTACCTAACTAATAAATGTATTCTAAATTTCTAAATGTTATGAATAACTCCAACAAACCCTAAAGCTGAATCACAGTAAACTCACTCTATCAGTATAGTAAACCTTAAACTAAACTACTCAAACAAAAATGTATCTACCTAATCCTATCTATCTACCTATGAATATATGGGATGGGGGTTGGGGGGCAATCACAAACAAGACAAGGAGGGGTACAAAACTGAAATGAAACCTAAATCAATCTATAAATTAATATACTACTACTCTAATGAATCAAAAAAACAGGGGAAGGGAATGGGGAGGGAATATTCAATGGAGGGGGGAGGGAAGGAGGAAGATTGAAGATTGAACACAGGGAGGGATAAAAACAAAAAATAACAACTAAATCTATCAAAGCTAATGTAAATAAATGAGAATATGGGGGTAGATGGGTTGGATGGGTGAAATAGGAGGAGGATGGCAATGGATTGGGGAGCTGGAAAATGCTGGGTGAGGGAGCCTTCTGAAACGCCTGCTGACAAAACAGTGACTAGCTCAGAAGGTATTGGGAAGGGGGGAGGCAGACAGTTTTGTTTCTTGCTGCGCCCGCCTCAAATCAGCCCCATTGGCTCCGTGCAGCCTAGCCCGTGGCCAATCATAGACTGCCAAGCCAGTGGTCTGAGGCGAAAAGAGATGGTGATTCATCAGGCTGGCTGCTACTCCAAGCCCTCCACCCCTGGTGCCTGGAAGTCTGCTCCTAGCTGAGTCAAATGACTTCCCCCTCCCTGCTACATTTGGCCTTCCAGTGACCTGACAGAAGACCATGTTTTAGCCACCCGAACACAACCGAACGCGATTCGAATTGAACGAACTGTTCGGCCATTTTGTAGTTCGGTGTTCGGTTCCGTTCGGTGTGTTCGGCCATTTCGTAGTTCGGTGTTCGGTTCGGTTCGGTGTGTTCGCCATTTCGGCGTTCGGTGTTCGGTGTTCGGTCCGTTCGGTGCGTTCGTGTTCGTGTTCGTGTTCGGTTGTCCGAACAGGCCGAGTTCGGGCCGAACACCGAACTACCGAACCGCGTTCGCCCATCCCTAGTGCCAAAGGGTGCGTATTAATGAATGTCAGAAAGTGGTCAAAGTTATTGCAGGCACTGGGACCCCTTGCTTCAAAGGACTGTCGCAATGGAATAAAATGGTTAGGTGTGTGCACAAATGTATTTCATTAGCAGAGCCACCTCCTCTTTTATGTTACCTGCTACCATGCTGCAATTAAATTATCCTAACAAATTAATTTCTTTACCAGGCCTTGTGTTTAAAGAGCTCCATTAGTCATCTCTCTAGCTTGGATGCCATGTGTGTCAAGAAAGTGTGATTTTAAAAAAATAATAATTAAGCAGGTCTTATTCCTTTTAGATTGGCCCCACTGTCTCTTTTAATCCTGTTCCAGCATTTCTCCCCATCACTCTTCCCCATGACTCCATATTCTGGTAGACATTTTTCGAAGTCCCTATGTGGGGACTTTTCAGATGGGTTGCAATCAGTCTAGATGGTCTAAGAGTTCCGTTTTGTATGTAGAAAGGCAACTTATTTGCATGATGAAACCTCCTTGATCTTTGGAAGCATTCTCCATTTCCTTGTCACCCTTTTTCATGACCCTTCTTCCTTCTGACCCCGTGAATACAAATCTAGAATAGCCTGGCTTTCACTTAGCCACTTGGAACTAGTGACTTTTTTGGGTAGCAAATGCTGATGGCATTTTTACATGAAATGTTGGTCAGGTAGCAGAGTGTCTGCAAATACATCTTCACAGAATCACAGAGATGAACAGAATCTCAAGAATTATCTAGTTCAGTCATCTGCCATTATGTGGGTCCACAGTACCTATGCCATCCCTGAGTGATGCCTCTCTAGCATATTTTTAAAGGCCTCCAGCGATGGATCCTCCACAACTGATAGAGAGGATAAGAAGGAGAAGGAGCATTTTCAACACCCCAAAGCAGACCGGAATTGGTCCAATTAGACCATAGCCTACTCAATATTCCAAGGAGTCAAGGTGCAGGCGTACTCAGATAGGGCCTATACTCTTTGCTCTGATTAAATATGCAGAGATCATCCATCACACATATGATTCAGTACAATGGCTCTGGTACAATGAAGCATTTTGACACAGGGCGTCATTCACCCCTGGGCTAAGGTGGGACATGCACGCCCATGACCTCTTGCTTGACTGTATGAATGATGCAGCCAATGCCCCAAGTTCTGATAGTGGCCACATACTGGCCAAGGGAGGGGTCCCCCCTGGTCAATGATCCCTTTTGGAACAAGGGCCACAAGGGCCCAAGAACAGGTGGTGTCCAGTGCTGGGAATTTGCTTGCTATGGCAAATGCGGATGTAATGGATGCGGATTTTGGCACTACTGTGCCATTTGCAGGGGTGTACCACTCCACAACTTCTTGTAACAAAAGTCAGAAGCCCTGGGTCAAAGGAAAAAACAACCTGGGCCCCCCTGGAAAGAGCAATCAAGGTGGCACATAGGGCAGGGGCACGGAAAAGGGCCCCAACTCCAGTCAGAGTTGACTGGCTGGAACGGGCCCTGGCTGGGCACCCAAATCAGGAGGAGGTGTTCTATGTAGTGAGTGGGTTCTGGGATGATTTTAGGATCCCTGCCCTTAATGTCCAGCAAGTCAGGATAACTCCGAATTTGAAATCCTTATTAGGGATGGAATCTGTGGTATAGGCCAAACTAGAGAAGGAAGTGGGTGAGGGTAGAGTGGCAGGCTCCTTTATTGCCCCGTCTTTCCAGGACCTGGTGGTTTCCCCCCCTGGGGGTTGTACCTAAAAAAAACCAGGGGGAATTCCATTTGATCCATCACTTGCCCCATCCATGAGGGGTGTCGATCAATGACGGCATGCCAAAAGATCTCATGACATTCCACTATGTTCCATTTGATGCAGTAGTGCAATTAGTTAAAGAAGCTGGATATGGCACTCTTCTGGCCAAATGTGATATAAAGTTTGCCTTTAATCTGTTGCTGGTCCACCCTGACAGTTTTCATCTTCTTGGTTAATATTTCCAAGGTCATTAGTATTTCGACTGAGCGATACACATGGGCTGCTCAATCTCATGCTCTGCTTTTGAACACTTTAGCTCTTTGGTCGAATGGGTGGTCCAACAGCATGCAAAAGGAGAGGGGGAGTCACTAAATATTTGATGATTTCCTCGTCATACGCAGAGCTGGGACACACAAATGTGTTGGACAGATGGAAATTTTTCAAAGGGTGGCTGATGATTTGGAATGGATTTCTCATTGGTGCAGGAAAAAACGGAAGGGCCAGCTACCACTCTCACATACCTAGGCATCGAGCTTGGCACATTTAGGGCTATCTCTCATCTCCCTTGTGACAAGTTGGCTGCATTAATGGCCAAGATAGAGGTTTGCCTGTCTGCAGTAAATGTGATGGTCATGGAACTGCAGTCCTTGGTAAGGAGACTTAACTTTGCTTGCAGAGTGGTGGCCCCCAACTGCACCTTCCTGTCCCAGTTGTAGGCCAAGCTGGGAGGCAAACCCCCCCATACCAGCAAATCAGACTTACACATGAGATGTGCTCCAGAGTAATAACTGAGTCACAATCAGTAAGGACAAATGCAGCTGAAGGTTTAAAAACAGAACTTTACTTAAGCTTTCTCAGGCACAGATCCTTAGTTGCATCTAGATAGTAAGAAGACAAAATGGAGACTGAGACAATGAGAGAGAAGGGAAGAAGGAGTGTTTACACAAAGGAATTCAACTGCAAAACCCCATCTCCCTTCCATGTACACATAAACTTAGCAGCGCCATCTGGTGGCTCTATAGTCAATTACTGTTCTTAATACAGCAGGCATTAACTTATGGATGTTGCATATACCAACACCCCTTCTCAACAGACAGAAGTTAACCTACTATGCCCATTTTACTTAGTAGCTTTCGGTGGCGCTCTCCTGCTAAAGGTTTTGTCAGGGCATCTGCTACCATGTCTTCTGTAGGACAATATTGCATGTCTATAAGTCCTTGTTCTTGCGAGTCTCTTAGGAAATGATATTTCACGTCTATATGTTTGGTCCTCGGGTTTACTCTTTCCGTTTGTGCGAGTACAATACAGCCTTGGTTGTCTTCCAAAATTTGTATAGGGCTGTTCAGTTCTTTTCCCAAGTCTGTGAGCAATTGTCGTAGCCAAATTACCTCTTGACTAGCATGCGCGGCTGCAACATACTCGGCTTCTGTTGAGGAGAGTGCTACTGTGGTCTGTTTCTTGCTAGACCAACTGATGGGTCCCCCTCCTAGCAGAAATAGCCAACCACTGGTGGATTTTCTGTCAGAGCTGTCCCCAGCCCAATCTGCATCTACATATCCTGTCAGGTTACATCCAGAAGTTGCAGGTAGCTGCAGTTTAAGGTGTGCGGTTCCCTTCAGGTAGCGCATGACCCTCTTTACCGCATTCCAGTCTTTCTGACTTGGTGCTGATACTTTCCTGCATAGGATTCCTATTGCTGCTGCAATGTCTGGTCTAGTGATGGTGGCGATGTACAATAGTTTCCCAATTGCGCTTCTGTATTGTCGGTTGTCTGGCAGTTGCATGCTTTGTTCTTCAGTCTCCTTCAGGTGGTTAGTTTCCATGGGAGTGCTTACTGCCTTGGCATCTTTCATTCCGAAGCTTTCTAGTAGTTCTTCTATTTTATGCCTTTGGTTGAGGAGATAACTTCCATTATCATCTCTTTCTACTTGTATGCCTAGGTAATGTGTTATGTTTCCTAGGTCTTTTGTCTCAAAGTTTTGATTCAGGGTTTTCATTATTCCGCGGTCATCCCCTTCTTGCTCATAGCATATCAATATGTCATCAACGTAAATCAATATGAAAAACCATCTGTCATCCTGTTTCTTTGAATATAAGCAAGGATCCGCTTTACTTCTGATGAAATTTTCCTTTGTGAGTACTGTGTTTATTTTTGTATTCCATGCTCTGGCCGCTTGTTTGAGTCCATATATGCTCTTTTTCAACTTGCATACAAGGTCTGGTCTTTCGGTGTCTTTGAATCCTGGTGGCTGTTCCATGTAGATGTCTTCTTTTAGTTCTCCATGTAGGAATGCTGTTTTCACATCCAGATGTTTAACCTGCATTCCTTTCTCTGCTGCTATGCTCAGTAGTGTCCTGATTGTGGTGTACTTGACTACTGGGGCAAACGTTTTGTCATAATCTTCGCCATATTTCTGTGAGTATCCTTTAGTGACTAGTCGGGCCTTGTATCGTTCTGCCTTGCCTTCGGCATTGTATTTGATTTTAAATGTCCACTTACATCCTATGGTCTTTCTGCCCATTGGTAGTGTACACAGTGTCCAGGTTTGATTTTCATGCATGGACTTTATTTCTTCTGTTGCTGCCTTTACCCATTTGTTGTGTTCCCCTTCTGACATTTGTAAGACATCTTCCCATGTCGATGGCTCAGACAGTCTGTCGGTAGTTGCTTTGTAGGACAGGTGGGTGGGTGGTTTGCCTTTATTTTCCCTGGTAGATCTTCTGATTTCAACATCTGCAGGCGATTGGGTTTCTTCCTGCATCTCAGTTGAGCTTGTGCTGATTTCAACTGTTTGTTCCTTGGTTGCACTCAAGTGATACAGGTGTCCATCTGCATAGGCTCTGGCTAGGACCCTTGTCCCCTTTTGGATTGTGTATTCATTACCCCGGAACCTGATGGTGAGCCCTTTCTCTGTTAGACGTTTAACGGATAGGAGTCCTCCCTCTAAGCCAGGTACATACAGTACATGCTTTCCTGGTATTGCTAGTGTGCCTCCGTGTGGCTTGTTGCAACTTAGAATTCCTTCGCCAGTACCTTCTGCAGTGATGCTGCTTCCATCAGCGAGGTATATCTCTTCTTTGTTACTTGGGTCCAGTACCGTGAAAAAGCTCTTGTCGCTGGTCATGTGACTTGTGGC
Organism: Sphenodon punctatus; assembly: GCA_003113815.1. NCBI lineage: Eukaryota > Metazoa > Chordata > Lepidosauria > Sphenodontia > Sphenodontidae > Sphenodon > Sphenodon punctatus. Next base: position 1,346,081 of record QEPC01008723.1, read on the forward strand.
TTCAGAGTCGACACACCAGTCGTGTGATGAGTTGGTCTGTGTTGCTCTAAAACATCCACTCCACTATTTTGTGGTTGTGTCACTGGTTGCAGCTTTGGCCCTTTGCTTAGACACTTGTGGAGATTGCTTTTGTTCTGCCTTCCATATAGAGCAGTCTTTCTTTAGGTGTCCTTCTTTCTTGCACCAAAAACATGTCCTTGTTTCCTTCTTGAGCAATCTGTTGTCTGCAATTCTACGGGCAGTTTCCTTATCCTGTCCCTGATAGTCTCGTGTGATTTCTTTCCTGCGCTGGAATTCATCCATGAGTCTCCCTTTTACAAATTCCAGTGTTAGATCTGCCTCAGGCCTGTCTCTAGGGCATTTATGAGGGCGCTGTATGATTCAGGCAGGTTGCAGAGAAGTAAGGCCACCACGTGATTGTCTTTTATCTCTTCACCTATGCCTCACAGTTGGGCTACCACTTCCAACATTGAATTTATATGATCCTGCATCTCCTTCCCCTTACCAAGTCTCATCTGGTACAGTTTCCTTAGGAGAAACAGCTTACTGTTCAAGCTGGTCTTTTCATGCAGCTTCTGCAGTGCATTCCACATGCCCTTTGCTGTAGCCTCACCCCTTATGTGGATTAACTAGTCATCTTCTACTAGCAGGCTTATGGTTGCCTTTGCCTGTCTGTTCTTTCTGTCCCACTCCCCAGGGTTTTCTGCAGGTCTGTCTGTGATGATCACCTCCCACTGGTCATCTTTGGATAGGAGCACTTCTATTTTGAATTTCCACAATTGGTAGTTCATGTTATTCAGCTTGCAGACTGAAAGCTTTAATTCAGAACTGCTGGCCATGCTTGTTTCTTCCCGTCAGATTGGGATTCTGGTTCTTCTGCTCACTTACTGTAAGTAGGCCTTCTCTGGGAGTTTTCTTTGGGCCTCTTTTCCTTTCAGCTCACATCCAGTCTTCAGGGTTATTCTGGGATGTTCTGAAGAGGTCTGGGCCCATAACCTGTTGCAGAGTAAGAACTGCTTTGCAATTAGTAAGGACAAATGCAGCTGAAGGTTTAAAAACAGAACTTTACTTAAGCTTTCTCAGGCACAGATCCTTAGTTGCATCTAGATAGTAAGAAGACAAAATGGAGACTGAGACAAAGAGAGAGAAGGGAAGAAGGAGTGGTTACACAAAGGAATTCAACTGCAAAACCCCATCTCCCTTCCATGTACACATGAACTTAGCAGCGCCATCTGGTGGCTCTGTAGTCAATTACTGTTCTTAATACAGTAGGCATTAACTTATGAATGTTGCATATACCAACAAGATGAAAGATGATCTCTGTACCTGGGCAGATTTCCTCGCTGGGTTCAATGGGATCAGCTTTTGGTGGGGGCAGTTCCTACTGGAGGCATTATTACAGGTCCCTCTAGTGGGAGGCTTTGGCTTTGGGATGTATTTCCAGGACAGGTGGTGTGCTGCCCCATGACTGACAGAATGAACAGAACAATGTATCAGCAGGGACCTTATGTTTCTGGAGTTTTTTCTGATTGGTCTATCCATACACCTTTGGTCAGCTGAATTCGCAATCCACTTTGTCCTTTTCTGGTGTGATAACATAGCAGTTTTTCCACGTGATTAATAACTCCCTGTCTTTGAAATCCATCAATGTCAAGAAGCTTTTCAGGGTATTTGTTGTGGCCTGCCTGAGGCATAACATCTTGTTTGTAGCTAAGCATGTGACGGACATTAGTAACGGTGTAGCCAATTCCCTCTCTTGTTTCCAGATGAAGCATTTCTGCTCTCTGGCACCTGGAGCCAGACTGACACTGGAGTCCCTGCTGTCAATTTTGTGGAGTCTTCGATCCTAGAGCTGTTCAACTTCATACAAGGATCCTTGGCAGTGCAAACTCAGGAATTCCCAGGACCTTCAGGGAATTCCAGGAATTTTGTGCCCAACATGGTTGAGTGGCATGTTTCCCCATTCCTGAAGTGCAGATGATACAGTTCACCCTGGCCCTGAAGCAAAAGGGCACAGCAGTAGGAACCATTGCTAGCAAACATTCAGTGCTGGGTTTCATGAGTGGATTGCCTGGTCATCCCCCACCTGACAGAGGTTTCTTTACTCAGAGATTGCTGGAGAGCTAGTCCAATGACTGGGCCACTGAGCGAGATGTAGGGCCCCCATTACCCATCCCCTTCTTCTTAGGATCTGCAGTTCTCTCCCTCTAGTTTGTTTTGATGCCTTTGAGACTACTTTTTTCTGCAGCATTTTAGGTAGCCTTTTGGGGGGGCCTTCTGTGTAAGTGAACTTGTGGCCGAGTCGGTGAGGGATGGCATGGGAAGGGAGAATGTGCAGTTAGACCACCAGGTGCTGTGCCCACCATTGAGATGGCCCAAGACTGATCAGAGGTGCAGGGACCAGATAGTTACTCTTTATAGGGCCGGCTCCCCCGAGGTTTGTCCAGTTCGGGCTGTTGAGGAGTATCTTATGGTCCTTCCCCCTTTCCCAAGGGTCTTTTTCCAGCATGCAGGTGGTCCGCACAAGTTACCAATTTATGGCTGTGCTCCAGAGTGCATTCAGCCTTCTCAGCTTCCCCCACTCTGACTATGGCTCCCATTCCTTTACAATAGGGTTGGATTCCTTTGATGCATCTGCTGACTTCCCAGAACAAGACATACAGCCGGTGGGGCAGTGGCATTCATGGGCATTCTGAACCTACATCCAGGATCCATTGCATTAATCTTATTTATTCTGTCTATACACCCAGGCATTGCAAAGTCCTCCCACAGAAGACTAATATGGATCATCTGCCACAGCCATGTACATTGGGCTGAGAAGGTGGCCAGGAAGACCCTCTGGGGAGCTCAGTTGGACCTATCTGTCTAAGCAGAGATTCATTGGAAGGAGCATAGTGGGACATGCTGGCACCAATTGTTCCCCACCCTCAAGTGGAGACATCTGGAACTCCACCGGACTTTGTAGTAATCCACCTAGGTGAAAATGACATAACCAAGAAAAAGGGGGTGAAGCGAATGGTTAACATCAAGACTGACCTACTGGAGGTCAATAAGCTTTTCCCTACCATAGTAATTATCTGGACTGACCAAGTCATCTGGATTAAGTGGGACAAGGAGATACATACAGGGAAAGTCAACAGAACATTAATAGGGTCATTGGGAAGTGGATCTACCTGAGGGGATATCACCAGATCTCCTATCACAGGATATCCCATAAGAAGCCTGAACTCTATCGCCTGATGGAGTACACTTGTCCCCCAAAGGGAATGATTGTTATTTGGCTGCGTTGAAAGCCAAGTTGGTTGAAGTACTTGTTGATGGTAATTTAGGTGTGGGTAGGGGTTGGACCTGTCTGATTTAAACATCGGTGGCTCCTTAGTGGCAGGGGTCCAGTACTGTTATGCATTTTTGTAGAAAATAAGTCATTTTTGGAGTCAGCTCCTTAAGAGATGGGGAAGTGACACCTGGTGCAGTAGCAGGGCATGACAAGTGCTGGGGTAGCATCCCTGAGAGGGGTGTTTTCACAAAAGCGGGCAGGGACAGGCACAGTTCCAAATCTTTTCGCACCCAAATCCCTTTCAGTCATGGCCACTGACAGGAGAGCGAAGGGGAGACACTGGGTGAAAACAGAAATGACGCTAACCACCCTTTAACCACCCTTGGTGGTCATTTATGCATGTTTCAGGGCTGCATAGGGCACCAGTACAGCCCTGCAACATGCATAAATAACCACCAAGGGTGGTTAAAGGGTGGTTAGCGTCATGTCTGTTTTCACCCACTGTTATAATAAATTGGGGCTAGTACTGGAGGTCACATCCAGGCCAGCTTCCTGTCATTTATTTTTAACCTGTTATGGATTGTTTCGTGTACTGACCTGAATTGTATTAGGGCATTACCCCACCAGTCTAATTTTAGTTCAAATAAAGAGTGCAGCCATTAAATCCCAACATTATTGTCCTTGTCTCATTCTGGATGTGCTGACAAACAAAGATTCATCAATTCTTCCTTTATAGCAGAAATTTCACCATCTAAATTTTGCTTTTTCTCCAGACATTCAAAAACAAAATGTGCTTTCTATCCACTTTTTCATTACCACATTATTTTCAAATTATTATATAGTCAATAATTCACATTACTGTATTCCTCACATAACAAAAAGCTTGGAAATTTTGTAAACAACAAATCATATGGTTTTTAAAAACATTAAAGCAAGTATCAATTCTAAACAGAACTTACATTTTAAAAAAAAGAATAGTCTAACAAAATTTAAATGCCCCAAACTGTGAAAATTAGTGACAATATTTTTTTTAAATTTAAGTTTTGTTATATTGTATGTTAAATACAATATAACAAAACTTAAATTTAAAAAAAATATTGAAATTATTTACACCTCATTATCTACATTCCATGACATAACATCAGCATTAATACACTATAGGTACTTAATTCATTACTGCACCATATTTACTACACATGCTTATTTCATGGATTATTTGCTGCTAATTACTTCACTTCATTATTTTTTTAGGGGTCATTTATTTACTATTATGTCACCTATGCATTTTTTACAATGCCTTAACTCTGTCCTTTACATTTATAGAAATTTTATAAATATTATAAAATTAAATTCTATAAACGTTATAAAATTTAAATTTATAGAAATTGTAAAGTAATAAAAATGCATTGCTGCACAAAAGGACCAAGTTAGGCATTCTAAAAAAAAAATTCCTAGGTGACTTATAATAATAAATAAGTGACCTTTATGAACTCGTTACCTCTAGTCCTGTCAGTGATTAGGGACAACAACTGGACATCCCTTGCTTACAAGTTATTTTCATATGGATGTGTGGTGCACATCCCCAGAGCAAGTCCGGGGATGCACCCCTGTGTCTATCTGGTTGTACCCATGCCTGAGCTCATTTTAAATAGGCCTGGTGGCTGACAGGGACCACAGTCTGCCTGCACAGTGACCCTCATCCATACCATAGCATTGTGGGCACATTGCCCGCAATGCCATGGCATTTCCATGTCACCCCTCAACTGAGAGCAAGGATACAGTGGCCATCCACCTAGCAGATGGACGGCAGCTCTGCCTCTGGCCGGTGTGTCAGGTTGGGCTATCCGCTCTACTGGAGGTGCTCTGGGATGTTCCAGTGCCCTGCCTGTGGGGCAGCCCCAGAGCATGGACAGTCTACCCTGCCTTTGCTCTGCCTGCACATCTGGTCTTTAAATGCCTTTAAATGGATGGCCCACCCAGGGTGAGGCAGGGTTGAGATGGGGCAACTGTCTGTGTGAAGACACCCTTAGTGCCTTTTACATAATTGAAATCTGGGATCATGTCCTCTCTTAATCTCCTTTTTTTGAGGATAAACATTTCCAGTTTTTCAAATCTCTCCTCATAAGTTTTTCCTTCCATCCCCTTTATTATCCTTGCATCTAGAGCTGAAATAAAGCATATCTGCAAGTTCTGTTTCTGCTGGAAACAGCTTTTTTTCTTCACTTGCGTGAGGAGGAAATCTACCAGTATTTTCAACATTTTTCATGATTGTCTTCTTTTTTCTGTCATTTTGGTAATTTCTGGAAATTTCCTGTATTATCAGTATTTTTTGGTATTTTCTGGTATTATCGGTAATACTGGAAATTAATGGAAACTTCCAGAAATTACTGGAATGGCAGAATTAGCAGAAGATCACAGAAAATGAAAAAAAACATTGCTAGACTTCCTCCTTGCTCCTGAAAGGCTGGTATTTCCAGACAGAATGAGAGCACCTGCTCTTGCTTCAGGACTACTTCTTTTTCTCCTTTTGTTGCTTTCCTCTCCTTGTTGATCTCCCTTCCAACTTATCAGAATCCTTCTTAAAGTGATGTAGCTTAAAGTAACATAGCAGTATCCTTCACATGCCTTTATAGCCCCCACTCCAGTTGGCCTAGGTGCTTATCTCAGAAATGAACAATCAAGAAGAAGGAGTATCCATCCTTGTTGTCATCATTGTTCATTCTTGGACTGGAAGTTGCCTCTTGCACAACAATTTCCATGACTCTGATCATGCTACCACTACTCATTTCTATAGCGCTATTAGATGTACACAGTGTTTTACAGTCACTGATTTTGGAGACTGCCCAGTGGGCTTACAGTCTAAGATGAACAAGGGTGAAGTAAACAAATAAAGTGACAGACAGGTTTTACAGATGGGGAACTGAGACTGAGAGCTTGTGACTTGCCCAAGGCCACCCAAGGAATTCATGGCTAGGGCAGGATTCAAATCTTGGCTTCCCAGGACCAGATCCAGCACCTTTCCCATTCCCCCACAATGGTTCTCTAGGATGAGAGGTTATGACTTTCCCAAGGCCACCCAGTGAGTTCATGGCTAGGGTGGAAGGTGGAAGTTCCTAGGTCCAAGTCCAGGACCTTATCCACAACACCATACTGCTGCAGTGTGGGCTTACCCAACCTGTGGATCTGTCAGCATACATACATGTCCAGCTAGCCTCAGTGAGCCCTTTGGTTCTGGTACTATTGCTGCAGGATTCTAGACCTTGTATTGTGGATGACTTCTGTACAGATACAGCTTATTTGGAGAGGCAGTAGAATGCCATATGGTAGCATTGATTCTGCCAACTTCCTTGTCCTGTTCCTTCCTGACCCTCCCTACTCCATCTCTCGCTCTAAACAGTAGGGGTGGGAAGTTCAGATCTCCCGATATCCAATACT
>QEPC01008723.1:1357822-1389805 GCA_003113815.1 Sphenodon punctatus
GGGAGGTCGTGAGAGGGTTCGGGGTGCGATGTCACCAGTATGCTGATGATACTCAGCTGTACTTCGCTTTTTCAGCTGACCCATACCCCACTGTCTCATTGCTATCCCAGTTTCTGGAGGCCATGGTGGAATGAATGTGGCAGAGCAGACTGAAGCTCAACCCTGCTAAGACGGAGGTGATGGTGGTAGGGAGAGTGAGGGAGGTGTCTCCCCCACTGATTGGGGGGGTTCACCGTCCTATAGCTCAGCAGGTTCGAGTCTAGGGGTGGTGTTGGATGCAGATCTCTGCCTGGATCGACAGGTGGAAGTGGTGGCAAAGGCTGCCTTCCACCAGTTATATCTGGTGTGGAGGCTGCGCCCGTACAACTCCAGCCTGGACCTGGCCTCCCTTGCCCATGCCTTCATCAGCTTGAAGCTTGACTACTGCAATGCTCTCTACGTGGGGCTGCCCTTGTTCCTGGTTCGGAGGCTGCAGTTAGTGCAGAATGCGGCAGCCCAGCTCTTGTCGGGGACAGGTTGCCGGGATCACATAGGTCCCCCTGTGCTCCGGACACTGCAGTGGTTGCCACTAGCATGCTGAGCCAGGTTCAAGGTGTTGGTATTGATCTATAAGGCTCTTTACGGTCTGGGTCCCTTACCTCAGGGAACACCTCGCCCTCTATGCCTCAGAGTGGCTCCTTCAGTCTTTTGGGGTGCCTTCTTGGAGGTCCCCCATATTAAGCGGGGGGCCACAGTGGAGAGAGCATTCTCAATGGCCATGCCACACCTCTGGAATTCCCTCCCGGAGGAAGCTCACCTGGCCCCATGCCTTTTAATGTTTCGGTGAGTATGTAAAACCTGGCTGTTTGCCCAGGCCTTTGGGGAGGATGGAAGGATGGGTTAGGGGTTTTTAATCTCCTCTACCCTTATTTATTGTTTTATTGTAGCCTAGTCCTGTTTTTTAATATTATTATGATTATTTTAAATTTATATGATTGTATTTTTATGGTTTTAAAATTGTTAGCCGCCCCGAACTGTTCTCAGGAGGGGTGGGATACAAATCGATTAAAATAAATAAATAAATAAATAAATAAATCCTGAGCTTCTTTCAACCACATATGCTGTTTGTACCATATGGTGCTCTACATTAAGCTTCCTTTGGCTTGCTTTACTGCAGCTGGCTGAAAGAGGCTCTGCATTAGCCTTGAGTGAATGGTATATTATACCAAAATAATTGGCACCTCATATCACTGTGTCTCAGATAAAACATCAATTTGTGACTAGTCCAAGAACCCACTGCTGAGCTAAAGATGCAAACATAGTATTGCCTAACAGCATACTTGTTTTCCAGTAACATGAGGTAGTAAAATTTCAGTAATGCAAGGGAATAGGGTTGTGCGACAGTGGTTCAGAAGTTCGGAGTTCGGACCAAACTCAACTAGTTCAGTTGACCAAACCGAACTTCCGAACAGAACTCGAATTCAGCTGAACTGTTCAGTCAAATCCATACCAGTTCGGAAGGCCAAAACCAGCGTAAAACACCAGTTTTGAATGTACAAACTTGGTTCGGAAGTTCGGAATTTGACTAAACTCGAATAGTTCGGACGACTGAACTGAACTGAACTCCCGAACTGAACTCGATTTTTAAACCGAATCGAACCGAATTTCTGAACTCGGTTCTGTTCGCACATCCCTCCAAAGGAGTGAAAGGCCAGCTCAGTGCTTGCTTGCTTCATAGTGGAGAATCATGTGGGACAGAGGGCAAGGCACATGTCCTCCATAAATTTGGAATGCAAGGGATAGTCCTCGCCTTACTTTTGACCCCTATAATCCCCACAGTGGCAGTGTGGATGCAGTTACAGGGGCGATGTGGGTGCCAAAATTAAGGAAGGGTCTTCCCTTTGAGTCAGCATTTTTACACACACATTAAAGTTCCATATTTTTCAATCTTCTGAGTTTACAAGTCCATAAGCAAGTTCCAGATTCATTTTTCACACACACACTGCCCTGAGGCAGCCTAAAGTAGCTGCAGCTGTAGATGTGACAGGCTGCCATGGAAACCAAGTGACCACAGCTGCCTGGAGCAAAGCAGTTTACCAGGAGAACTTTTTACACATGAAAGTTCTGGGAGAAGTTCTACGCAGAAGTTCAAAGATCCAGATGTTTAACATATGGGTGATTGGTTTAGACACACAGAAAGTTCAGATTGTCATGGGGGTAGGGAAGGAATGGAAGGGAGATCCGGGAAAGGGAACGAGTCTCCTCACTTTCACACACTCAGGGCCAATCTTGGGTCCCGCCCTGTCAATACCTGAGGTATAATAATGCCCATCAGGGTAGTGTTTTGGCCTATAGACCCACAAGCGATCAGACCTACTTCATCATAGGGCACAGGACTAACTCCATGATACCTGTGGCCCAACCAATCACAGTACTATCACACCACAGGGGGTACAGGGCACAATCCAGGAGGAAGTCCTCCATGTCAGGGCAAGGGTTTCCCAAACTGGAGAAGGTGAGGGGGGATTCTCACGAGGGAAAAGGGAGAAGAGCGAGAATACCCAGAGCAGGGGGGGGTGTAAGGGGGGGTATACACACACTTTTCACGCACCCACAAACTCAGTTACTCACATGCAGGTAGGATGGGAACAGGAGCAAGCAAATACAACCACCAAATGAAGAAGTCACAAGAACAAGCAAAAGTATACTCAACGTTCAGGGGCCAGTCTCTTAGGAATCTCCATTCACCGGCACCATGATGTCAAAGGCGCCGGCTTTTATCTTCAGAGTCTCGCCCCTCTTGCGCCTGCAAGCGTGCTGAGCAGCGTAGCACAGGCTGTTGTGTCGCCGCCCTGGGTGGAGCTTGTGCCTCAGTGGGTGGGGCTGTATCCAGGGTGCCAGCCCCCGTGGGTGGGGCTGACATCTGGCAGTGCATGTTGTTTGCATTGTGGGGGGGTTGGGGCTCCGTTTGTGGTGCCGCTGTCCACGCCAGGACTGCCGCCCCCGCATCAGGGATCCTTGATGGGTGTTGGCTGCATCTTCCCCATGTCCTCCTGACACCACCCCCTCGTCGAGCCCCCCGGTGAAGCCCCCACAGAGGACCAGGTTTTTCTGGGTGCTGTAAATGAAAGAGATGGTGAAGACGAGGAGCGTTAATCATAGACGCTGGTTCCCAAGACCGCTCATGGGGGCCAAATCCTTTCCAGTCGAGAAGATACAGTAGGCACCCACGATGAATCTTAGAATCGAGGATGGCTTGAACCTCATACACTCCATCACCTGAGGGGGTGGCTGTAGTGTCTGTCTTTGGCATGGGGCAGGGGGGAGGATCGTGGGCTGGTTTCAAGAGTGACACATGAAATCTGGGGTGGATACGCAGTGTTGAAGGTAATTTTAATTTACACGTGACATTATTGATGCGGCAAAGGATGGGAAAGGGGCCAATACAGCATGCGTCCAATTTCTTGGAAGGTCGTGCAGAGGGGTATTGGAGATTGTCAACCCACACATAATCCCCAGGTTCCAAAAGGGGGGCGTCCCGACGGTGCTGATCTGCATACGTTTTATAACGTTGCCGGGCTTGGCATAAAAGGGCATGAGAGGTCTCCTGGTGCAGCTGGATTTGTTGTGCTAGAGCTCCAGCTGCCGGGACATTGATCAAAGGGAGGCCAGGGACAGTGATTTGTGGGTGGAATTCATAGTACACAAAGAAAGGGGAGTTGCCGATGAAGGCGTTCGGGGTGTTATTGTGTGCGAATTCTGCAAGGGCAACCAATTGTACCAGTCGTCTTGTAAATAGTTGGTGTAACAATGTAAGTATTGTTTCAGGCTCTGGTTGGTGCGTTCAATTTGCCTGTTTGCTGTGGATGATAGGCGGTGGTACGTTGCAACTCCACCTGCAAGGCTTTAAATAATGTCGTCCAAAATTGAGATGTAAATTGAGTTCCTCGATCACTGACAATAGTTAAAGGCTATCCGTGCAATTTCTCAATGTGTCTAATGAATAGTCGGGCAGTCCGAGCTGCCGAAGGAGGGGGGGGAAATGGCAGTGGGTCATTTTTGTGAAATGGTCTCTGATGACACAGATGGTAGTGTACCCCCTAGAGGGGGGGAGGTCAACTATGCAGACGCATTGCCAGGGCCCCCAAGGGGGTTTCTCAATATGAAGAAACCACAAAGGGGCTAATTGTGGGCGCTTAATTCATGGGCAGATAGTACATTGATCTACACATTTCGGAATATCCTTTCACATGGATGGCCACCAGTGGTAGGTGAGGTCCCACCCTGGGTGACCTGCCAAGGGGGCGGCATGATGAGTTTGAAGGATCTTGAGTTGACATGAAGGGGGTACAACAATACAACCATGCTTTGGGTATATTCCCCCCCCCCTTGTTGGGTATACATGGAGTCTGGGCACAGAGAAAGTTCTTTCTGTGTGGTCTGTTCCAACTCCGTAGTGGTCAAATAGGTTGCTGCAAAGACCTGGGGGAGAGGAGAGGCCCGGAGGCTTTGTTCTTTTGATCAGGGGGGGTCATGATAGCGTGATAGTTCATCAGCTAGAATATTCAACCGTCCTGGGCGATAAATGATAACAAACTGAAAACTGGCGAAGAAAAGCGCCCACCGCGCATGTCGCACATTGGCAATTTGGGCTGTCTTAAGGTATGTCAGACTTTTATGATCCATGACTACTGTCACGGGATGTGGAGCTCCTTCAAGAAAATGGCGCCAGGTTTCAAAGGCACTTTTAATTGCCAATAATTCCCTGTCAAAGATAGTGTAGTTCCTTTCAGCGGTTGAAAGTTGCCGGGAATAATAGGCACGTGGGAGCATGGCCCCTTCACTATTTTTTTCTTGCAACAAGACTGCTCCTATGGTATTACTGGATGCATCTGCTTCTACTTGGAATGGTTTCTCAAATTTGGGATATTGCAACAAGGGGGCGACGGTAAAGGCGTGTTTGAGGGTAATAAAACTCTGCTGTTGTTCCTTCCCCCAGATGTACTCCTGTCCCTTTTTTAGAAGTTGGGTAAGTGGTGTCGTGAGCTCTGCATACTGCAGAATATACTGACGGTAGTAGTTGGTACTCCCGAGAAAACGTTGTAGTGGTTTCATAGCTTGCGGGGGGGGGGAATGGAGAATGGCTTCAACTTTCTGGGGATCCATCCGAACCCCCGACTCTGAAATCACAAAGCCAAGGAAGTTCACCTGTGTAAGGTGAAAGGCACATTTTTCCAGTTTGCGGAACAGCTTATGCCTTTGGAGGCATTCCAAGACTTGGCGAACATGTGAAATGTGCTTGGATAAGGATGAGGAATAAATCAAGATGTCTTCCAAGTAAGCAATGACAAACAGGTCTAGTAGCTCTTTAAGAATGTCGTTGATCAGGTGCTGGAAGGTGGCGGGGGCATTTGCCAGACCAAATGGCATCACAAGATATTCAAAATGCCTGTATCTGGTCCGGAAGGCCCTTTTCCATTAATCCCCAGGGCGTATGCTCACAAGGTTGTAAGCCACAGTTAAGTCTAGTTTTGTAAAGAACCTGGCTCCTTGTAATCAGTTGAGTAATTTGAGGATGAATGGCAGCGGATATGTATTCATTATGGTTATAGCATTTAACCCCTGATAATCAATGCAGGGGCAAAGCCCCCCATCCTTCTTGGGGACAAAAAAGATGGGTGCCCCTGCAGGAGACGTGGAGTGTCAGATAAATCCGTTATGTAGACTTTCGTTAAGATAAAGACACAAGGCCTTTAATTCTGGAGGGGAAAGGGCATAGATACGTTTTAATGGGGGCTCTTGTCCTGGGAGCAGGTCGATGGGGCAGTCTTAGCCCCAATGTGGAGGTAGTTCGGCAGTGCTAGCCTTACTAAAGACATCTTCCAAGTCTTGATATTCCAAGGGTAAGTGGGTGCTAGGAGGGGGGACGGGGTCCCAAGGCAGACAGAGGAAGTCTCTGCTGGTGGGGGCAGCAGACACTGTTGGCGGCATTGCGTGGAGGTAAATTGCAAGGTGCGTCATTTCCAGGAGATGTGTGGATCGTGCCATTGTAGCCATGTGAGTCCCAAGACCATAATAAAAAGAGGGGTGCATACGATGTCAAAACTCAAGTGTTCCTGATGACACCCTATCATGCATGATAAAGGGACTGTGGAGGTCGTTACTGGGCCTGAAATCAAAGGAGATCCATTGATCGCATGCACCAGTTCTGGGTGGTCTTTGGGTTGGATGGGAATATCAAGGTGATGGGCAAAGGAATAATCAAGAAATTTTCCAGAGGCTCCAGAGTCCACAAGGGCCCAGGCCACTATGGAGCGGCTCGGGCTCCACTGCACAGTTACGGGGAGACAGATATGGGTGGTAGGGGCTATGGCCGCAACAGGAAGAAGCCTTAAGTCTGAGGGGGGTCCTTCCCCCCCCGGACTCCAGCGTTTCCCAGATCCTTCCGGGAGGAGGGTAGAAGTGGGCACTCTAAGACGAAGTGTGTCAGGTTCCCACACTAAAAGCAAACCTTCGTTCTTCAGCATCGCTCTCTCTCCTCTGCCATTAATGGTCCCCAAGATGCCTCTAGCTGCATGGGTTCTGGGTCCCCACTCGTACCCCCTTCCAGGGGCACGGTGGGCACCGGGGAGGGTTGCGGGGTATATGCTCTACTTTCAAGGCATCGTTCTCGGCGTTGTTCATTGAGGTGTTCTTCTATTTGTACCGCTAGGGCCACAAGATTCTCCCAAGTATCAGGTAAGGTGGTATACATCAACTGATCTTTAATCTCATCCTGCAGGCCTTTGAGAAAAAGGATGACAAGTACTTCTTTTTGCCATTTCAATTTCAATGCTAAGTGTTGGAATTGTGTAATATATTCCACGACCCCTCCCCGTCCCTGGTGCAGGGACATAATTGCTATCTGGGCATCCTTTAACTGATGGGGATGATCAAAAAGGAAGGTCAACTCTTTAAGAAAGTCCTCATAATTAGACAAAAGGGGGCTGTTTCCTTGCAAGAGGGTAGTGGCCCATTCCAAGGCTACACCGCCCAAATGACCAATAATAAATGCCACCTTTAAGGCATCTGAGGAATAAGTAGTGGGTTGCAAGGTAAAGGTGAGTTTACATAAGGACAAAAAGGACTGAAACCGTTGCCGGTCCCCCACAAATGGTGCAATCTTGGGACCCTTTGGCTTGCGGGGCAAAGGCGAGGTTGTTGCAGGGGTAGGGGGTGTTTGGTCTGTGGCAGCAGCTCCTGGTGGTGCGGGCCCCGCCCCGACTGGGGGTTAGTTGGCATAGACTGTGGCTGCAAGGGCAGTATGTTTGTCATGCAGGTCCTTCATTTCAAGGGCTAGAGTTTTAACAGTCCGTACCAAATCCCCTACCTCCTTGGAGATATTCATAACACTCCAAGGTTTCCCAGGAGGGCAGGAAGGCTGGTGAATCTGTCACGGGGGGTAGGGAAGGAATGGAAGGGAGAACCGGGAAAGGGAATGAGTCTCCTCACCCTCACACACTTAGGGCCAATGTTGGGGTGCCGGCCTGTCAATATAATCATGCCCGTCAGGGTAGTGTTTTAGCCTATAGACCCACAAGGGATCAGACTTACTTCATCATAGGGCACAGGACTGACTCCAAGATACTCTGTGGCCCAACCAAGCACCGCACTATCACACCACAGGGGGGGACAGGGCAAAATTCAGGGGAAAGTCCTCCATGTCAGGGCAAGGGTTTCCCAAACTGGAGAAGGTGAGGGGGGATTCTCATGAGGGAAAAGGGAGAAGAGCGAGGATACCCAGAGCAGGGGAGGGGAGGTGTAAGGGGGGGGTATACACACACACTCTTCACGTGCCCACACACTCAGTCACTCACACGCAGGCAGGATGGGAACAGGAGCAAGCAAATACAACAACCAAATCAAGAAGTCACAAGAACAAGCAAAAGTATATTCAACGTTTGGGGGCCAGTCTCTTAGGAATCTCCGTTCACCGGCGCCATGTTGTCAAAGGCACCGGCTTTTATCCTCAGAGCCCTGCCCCTCTTGCTCCTGCAAGCATGCTGAGTGGCGCAGCACAGGCTGTTGTGTCGCCGCCCTAGGTGGAGCTTGTGCCTCTGTGGGTGGGGCTGCATCCAGCATCTGGCAGCGCACGTTGTTTGCGTTGGGGGGGGTTGGGGCTCTGTTTGTGGTGCCGCTATCTGCGGAGGGGCTGCCACACCCACATCGGGGATCCTTGATGGGTGTTGGCGGCGTATTCCCCGTGTCCCCCTGACAAGGATGTAACAGCAAACATCCAGGAGAAATGTGTGTGTAAAAACACCCAGTGTTATATGAATTTCCCAGCAATTGGATGAGATAATGGAGCTGCTGCCATTTTGAGGGGCTATTAGTATCTATAATTTCTATAGCACTTTCAGTGTTCAAAGTGTATTTCAATTCTTAGCTAGATCACCCTCACAACAACCCTGTGAGGTAAGTCATTATTTTACAGGTGGGGAAAATAAGTCCAAGATAGTTATGACCAAGGTTTACTATGAAGAGCTGCAAAGGGATCTAGCACAGTTAGGAGAATGAACAACAAAACAGCACATGCATTTAAAGGTGACAAGTGCAAAGTAATACACATAGGGAAAAATAACCCTAACCATATGTACTCAATGCTGGGATCTAACTTATGTGTCACTACACAGGAAAAATACCTTGGAGTCATTGTGGATAGATCATTGATGTCATCAGCTCAATGTGCAGTCATGATAAAAAAAGGCTAACTGCATGTTAGGGATAATTAAGAAAGGCATAGATAACAAAATGGAAAATATTATAATACCACTATATAAATTTGTGGTGCGGCCACACCTGGAATATTTTGTCCAGTTGTGGTTACCCCATCTCAAAAAAGACAGAAAGGTACAGAGAAGGGAAACAAAAATGATACAAGGCCTAGAGTGGCTTTGGTATGAGGAAAGGCTCAATGGGTTAGGGCTCATCAGCTTGGAGAAAAGATCATTGATACAGACAACAGCCAGTCCCGACTCTGTTTGGTGCCTCAGAGTTGGGCTGCTCACTCTGCTAGTAGTGTTCCTGGATGTTCCGGAGCACTGTCAGAACAGCTGCCCGAGACCACTGACAGTCTGCCTCACCTCTGCTCTGCCTGCACGTCTGGTGGGTCACCGTTAAACAGATAGCCTACCTGGGGGTGAGGCGGAGCAGAGGGATAGGTGCTGTCCATGTGAAAATACCCAGAGGTCACCCAGTGAATTCATGGCTAAGACAGGATTTGAACCCGGTGTAAGGCCACTTTCAGATCTTCCCCCCTCCCCCCCACATGTTTTGGCTGTTGGAGGAAATGTGCATGCCAGGATATGTGCAGGGTTTGGCCAGTCTGAAAGCCCCCCCACTCCTGTATGTCTTTGCTGGCAAACACATGCCGCGATACAGAGCTGGATTTCCTTCTCTGTATTGCTGCGGGTGTTTGCCGGCAAAACCGTGCTAGGGGGCTTTCAGACCAGCCAAACCCCACACACATCCTGCCGTGCGCATTCCCTCTCACAGCCAAAATATGCGCGGAGGGGTGGGGGAGAGGTCTGACAGTGTCCTGAGTCTGTCATATCCACTAGGATACACTGGCTCTTTTGGGGCGGGGCTTTGAAGTCTCAAAGTGTGGGAGGAGGACCTTTCTCTCCTTAGACTGAACTGTTCTTACTCCACTGGAAGATGGTATTTTTTAACCTAAGGACTGACTTTCTTTAAATCACATGGTTGGATGCTGTAGCAGAACCATTCACCTGGCTCTTTGAAGGGAGCTCAGTTTTCTCTGGTTTTCCAAAGCGCACCATTTACCCCTCCCTGGCAAACACTCCTATGAATGGCTCTTTGATATTTAACTAGCAGCCCAGCGCCCACAGTAGTGAAAATAAAGTACCCTCTGGAGATTGTGTGTGTATCATCAGGTTTGGCTGCCACCCATCTGGAATGAATAAAGTATTTCCCATGTGTTTCCCATGTACAATGTTTGTGATGATATATCACAGAGATTTTGTTCTTACAAAATTGGCGAATTTCCATGGTATTTAAAATAAATTAGGCTGTACCATGTAGGTTAAATGTTATGGATAGTGGCCAGAAGTCTAAATTATTTTTTTGTTATATTGTTGCATCTACACATGAAATGATGGCCCTTTTTACACAGACACTCTAACACCGATAAAATGGTTGTTACATTTTATTATACATGGTACAGGGCAACAACACTGCAGCCCTGAAACTTGGGCCCTTTTCACATGAGATTCCTCCACCCAGTTTCTCTAGGTGGAGACGGGTGGAGGCATCTGTGTAAACAACATTTGTGGTGGGTGGCGTACATTTCTTTGGATGGAGATGGGTGGAGGTGTCTAGGGCTGTAGCGGAATATCGCAGCGGTAGCTATTTCCGGCGGAAACAGTGTTTCCGCAATTAGTGGAACGGCATGGCAGAGGCTTTAATTCCACAGTTTCATTCCGCGGTTCCGCGGTTCCGCTTATTTAATTCCGCAACTTAGTGGAATCGTGGAAACATGACATTTTCACTATTTCCACAATTCCGCCAGCGCCACAAAATAGCAGAATAGCAGTTTTCCGCAATTTCTGCAATTTTTCCGCAATTTTTCAGCAATTCCGCGATTTGCTGAATTCTGGCGGAATTAGCGGAATATCCGCAGAAAAGTCGCGGTGTGGCGCGGGCAATTCCGAAATGGCGGAACGGAATCGCACGCGGTAAAAGCTGCTGCCACATCAGCCCTAGAGGTGTCTGTGTAAACACCACTTGCGGTGGGTGTAGGCGTGTGCATGCTCCTGCGCAACACCCATCTCCACCCACCACCCACCCACTGAGCAATCGGCAGTGGAGTCTGTTGCTCCGTGGTTGGGCGGTGGGTGGAGATGAGTGTTGCATGGGAGCATGCACGCACCTACACCCACCGCAAGTGGTGTTTACACAGACACCTTCACCCATCTCCAGCCAGCAAAACTGGGTGGAGGCATCTCGTGTGAAAAGGGCCCATGTTTCAGGACTGCAATGTTGCCTCGCACCATGTATAATAAAATGTAACATCCATTTTATCGGTGTTAGAGTGTCTGTGTAAAAAGGGCCTATGTCTGATACACGTGTACAATGGGGCTGATCCCATGCCCTGCAGATCCCGTGCACAGCCGACCACGTGTGCATCCATGCGGAAACCACGCACACCTCCATTGCGGGCTCATTGTGCTACGTAGAAACCACCCACCATGCCTAATGAAATATATACCCAGGTGTATGTATGCTAGGCATTCTCTATAGGTAAACAAATGGAATAGCTTTATTTTTCAACATGGGCTATTTTATTTATTCAACAATACAATCCTATGTTTTCATGCCAGATTAACTGAGCTATTTAGGTCCCTGATGATGCTGTTAATGATCAAGGTAAAACAATCTTAATTTTAAAATCAAAGTCAGAGCCAAGTTGCTTTCAGAACCAAAAAGGGGCTTGGGTTAAAGATAATCAGAATAAACATGTACTCTTTCTGCTGCTTCTCTGGACTGGTGTCCAGTTCTTTGAAGATTTTCCAGTGAGAAGAAATCACCTGCAATTTTAGTATGTTGGTTTCCTTAATGCTCTGTTGTGTATATTTTTGCTATTTTGCTATTATTATTACTGATATCCCAGTAGACTCAAGACAGTGGTCCCCAGACTGAGGTCCATGGGCCACTGGCAGACTGCGAGTCCATGGTAAATGGGCTTCATTATGTGTAAATGGCTACAGCAAAGTGTGCTTCTTGGGTTCCCACCATCTGTGGTGTGAACCCAATGGGCCACAGCCAGCACATGTACCTTGCAGTCACTCCCTTGTTCTGCCTCCCTTGAAGAAGGTCACAGCAGGGTTCAGGATGGCAGAAGGTCCATTAGTTTAAAAAGCTTGGGAGCCCCTAGTCTAGAAGCCTCCAACAATACTGGAGTCTCACTAGGGCACTGTACATGTACATTGTGAGAGACAGTTCTTTTCCCAAGGAGCTTGCAAAGGGAAGATACAAGTTAGACACAGAATGGACAAAGGGTGAAATTATTTGCCTAAGGTCACACAGGAAAACAACGTCAGAACCAAAAATAGCATGCAGGTCTCCCCAACATCCAAGCAAGTGCTCTAGCCACTAGGCACCATTGCCTTCCTGGCACAATGTAGCTGGAAAGCTGCCCTAATAGTGGAGTCAGGGATTTTCATGGTCCATCGTAAAGGTGGCTTTGCTGGCTTTACACAAGTCACCCTCCTGCATTCATGGACTAGAGGCCAAGGATGGGCTGTCTCAGGGCAAGAAGGCAAATTGGAAATGTGATGGGATGGTTGAAGTGCAGAGTTCTGTGCCTAGTCTTTAACTAATGCAGCTTGCTCCTGGATGTTCTGGAGCCAGCACTGCCAGCAGGGATGCCCCAGAGCACGGACAGCCTGTCCTGCCTCTGCTCTCCCTGAACATCTGGCATTTAAATGGACAGCCCCGCCTAGAGGCAAGGCAAGGCAGAAATGTGGGTGCTGTCCATGTGAAAACACCCTTTGTCCCTGTTGATCACATTTGAGACCAACATAGCAGCCACACTCTCTCTAGAGAATTTCAAATATTCATTTATGAGTCAGCCTCCTACCACACCCCCAAAAGTTAGATCATCTTCATAAGGAAATTTTCATCAGTTCAGCAATCAAGACTTTTTAAAAAATCACACACCTAAAACAGTGAGGTTAAAATTGCTAAGGTTGGTGTCCCTATATGGCTCATGGCCTGTAGCATGTCTTGTCATTGCAATGTTAGGGAAACCTTGTGCAGAGGCTTGTACCTATTTATTTATGGTGCTTTGGGGATTCAGAAAGATTGGGAGGGAGGCACCACTGCAGTAGAAAATTAGTATCATAGTTGATGTGTGAACAAGACACATCTAGGAGATTGTATCCATCCACCTCTCAGTGCTCCCTCAGACTCTTAGCTTTGCCACTGGCCACCCACCTCGCAGCGCTGCCTCAGATCCCCACCCCCTTAGGCTGCTTTCAACCTCCCACCCATCCACTTCACAGCACTCCCTCAGATTCACTTAGCTATGCTGCCACCCAGCCACCTGACAGCACTGCCTCAGACCCCCTTAGTTATGCACCCTGTCCATGCATTTCATAGCACTCCCTCAGACCGTCTTAGTTGTGCCCCTAGGCCAATGTGTTGATACCAGAGATAAGGCACAGTGAAAAGATCTGTCGCAAATTGTTTCATCTCCCCTTAATGCTGCCACGCATCTACCAAACAACACTGCCTCAGATCCCATTAGCTATGCTCCCTGTCCACGTATCTCACTGTACTCATCTCACCCCCTTAGCCTCACAGCACTCCTCAGAGCCCCCCTTAGCAGTGCCCCCTGTCCATCCACCTCACAGCACTCCCTCAAACCCTCCTAGCTGTGCTCCTGGGCCAATGTGTTGATGATAGTAGATATGAGGCACAGTGAAAAGATCTGTCGCAAATGGTCTCATCTCCCTCTAATGCATTGCAATGCCTGTGCTCAGTATTCTTCAGCAACTGAGACATTAAAGGCCAAAGTGTGGCCCCGGTGTGAGCAGTCAATCACTTTGTTTTTTCCCTTCCGTTTTGACTTTCTAAGACTGGAACTCTCCTGATTATCTTAAAGATGAGGGATGTTTTTCAGCCTGCTGCCTATAAAGGATTGGATGAGCTTTCTGAATAATATATTACATGGGGGCAGGGGGACCAGAGATAATACTGTGCTCCAGAGAAGAGCACGGATGTGGGGACATGGGGAGAGGGGTGAATGTTGCCAACCTCAAAGTCCATACACAGCCTTTTTACATCAGGGGAAGTTCTATTGACCTCCACAGGAGCTCTCTGTGGTAATCCAGGGCGGGATCGGGCTTTCCCCTTCCCTGCCCTCCTTCCTGGCTCAATAATCAGCAGTAATTCAGATGAATGATTTGCCTTCCCCATGCCTTCAGGAATAATATTGTGCCTACACCCTCTGGGATTCCTTTTCCCTTCCCTTTGTGAAATTTCTCAGTTGGCCTCATTGCCCTAACAGGTCAGCAGAAGGAACCTCCTCCATGGCTTCTCTCACCCCAATGATCTCTGGGAGGTGCAGTCAGTCATGCCAAGGATAGGCTGTTGCAGGTTTTTTAAGCCACATCCCCTCTCGTGTGAAGCCCATGTGTCTAGCTCCATGGCATTGCTCCGGTAAGCGCATTGGCAGGCACACAGACTGGATTCCTCAGTCACCCTTAACGTTGACATGGAGATTTATTATCTCTGTTGCTCTCAGGCAAATTAGGCCAGGGAATTAATTTATGGTGTTTTGAAACACTGTTGTCTTATCAAGCAATTGCTCACTTACACCCAAACTCCCTCTTACCTTTGGTCACAGGCATTGCGTGTTTAATGTGTCTTTTAAAAGGGGCAATTAAAAAGGCAGGGGCAGAGGCAGTCACACTCAGGGCCATTTATTGTGTGTGATCCTTGTACAGCTGGCATTTTCCCCAGCTCTGCTGCCCCCCTCTCAACACTATCTAAGAAGAGAGATAAATTCACAGTTAATAAAGATAAGACTGGAAAACTCCCTTCATGGGTGCACCAGCTGCTCAGAAGCTGCAGTTCAGTTTCCAACAGCAGAATGCAGCAGCATCCCATGCTTCCAGGAACCAGGCAGGCATGTTATCAGAGGGGACAGGATGCCAGGGTGTGAAAGCCTAAGGTGGACTTGACCAGTCCACCCCCCACTCCCTTTCTCCATGGCATTCAATGCTCATGACTCTTTTGCATGGAAAAGTGTGCCAGCTCTGTCATCCTAGTCTACCTCAGGCACTTCCACTCTCCCTATGCAAGCTCCCATGCTCCTCCCACTGGATACAACTCCCTTCATTTTCTCTGCCAGGTTTGCTGGCACCATTAGAATCATGCCAGGTCCCACCCCAGGAGTGTCTACATTTCAGTGAAAGGAGGCAATTGTTATATAGAGAAATATAATTTATTATTCTGTACACTGGTGCAAGAGCCTGCAACGTTCAGAACAGCAAGCTCTATAAATCATTGCTGAATAACCATAACAATAATAATTCAACATGGAGAAGAGCAGGAGCATTTGACACCACCTCTGCTGTTGTTAGTTAAAGTGGGTATGCGGTGAGTTATAATACACCCTTGTTAACTGTAGTTGTAGTGACCATGTGATGCAAAGATGCTGGTGAACCAATGCATTGCATCACGTTCAGGCTTTAGATTGCATAGGTTGTGGGTGTGAAAATGTGGTTGGGGCAGGTGGGACACAGCCCCCTCATCTCCTAGGGCTCATTCACCAAACATTCTTCATCCATGCAAACTCAGCCTTGTGACCCTTAATCTGTGTTTCACTTGCCCTGTAGCAATATATTGGCACAGGAACCAATTTCCCTGCATTCCAGGGACCCACCCCTTGCATCAGGTGGCAGAGAACATGGAATCACAAAGCAGTGCCGGATGCAGCAGTAAGGACTTCACACAACACTCAGAACGTGGGGGTTCTTAATTTCTACTATTACCCACTTGAAATTAGTATTGTATGAATAAACTCAAAGGGGACAAGACCCCACTTTAGAATTTGGAACTCTGTGATACCTTAATTAGATGTTCATACTTAACATCGAGCTTGTCCCTTCATTTCAAAGTCCCATTCAAACCCAGCCCAGCCCAGCCCAGCCCCTCTCATGTGAGCACTCCTTACCTATCTGTGACTGTGTTGTCATATCCCTATACTGGTGGCCATGCATTTCGGCAGTGCTGCTGTGTTCTCTGGTTTCACACTTAGCCAGGCTCAGCCGTGATGGAATATTGCAGTCACTGGGAGGCAGTTATCACACAGAGGTTACATCACTGCAGTTGAAAGCTTGCACTGTAACAGTGCCACACAGGTTTACCTCCATGCCCATAAAACCACATCCACCAGGGACCTCATCAATGTAAATGCGCGCCGGAGTGGCTAATGAGGATTTTAATTTAGCTCTAAATGCCTCTGGTGCTGGGAAGACCTTGTTGGCATCAAGCAGGGAATTCTATGAGATCTGGCAGTCTTAACCATAAATGTCACTGCACCGGTATTATTTTAATTTTTGTAAAGCTGCATTTCTAATGGCTGAAAACTTGTTTCTCAAGTAACGTCTGTGCTGTGTGTTTTACCAGACTGGAATCACAGTACAGCATGCCATGCATGGAATGACTTTCCTAGTTGTGCTAAAATTGCAAATGAGAAAGAATTGAAAGGGATTGCTGGGGACCTTGGTGAAGGCAATGGCTCCAGCAGCCATCAAAGCCTCACTGAGACTTTGGTTAAGGAGTAAAGTACACTCTGCGCTCACCTGAGAGAAGCAGGCTTCTTCCACTGGGGTATCTGAGAATCAACACCCCTCACTCTGCATTTGAGCCAAACTTGCAGCATTAGGAAGGATCCATCTTGTCTAGGCGGCATCATAACTTCACAGACTCACCCAGGCAACTATTTCTTATTAATGCCAAGTGTTGCCTTTGTTTCTAATATCCTCGATTTTGGAGCAAGTCATTAGATACTTTGGGGCTGACTTCAACTTTTCTCTTAACTAGCACATGTCAAGTTCTGCCAATGAAGATTTATTGTCTTAGTGGAGAAAATTTCCAGGCCTCATCCAGCACTGCCCTCGTATGACAGAAAAAGGGTGGGCTCCTTGCAGGACCGTGGCTCTGGTACTTACTTAGTGCTTTAATCACCTGCTCTGTGGACTCACAGGTCTACCCTATGGTGTTACTGTGGCTTCCTTGCTGTTCTTCCTCCCTCCCCATCCTCTCCTCTAGCTGATCTCCAGTGGGTGATGTTCAAATGTGCTGTGCATACTCAGCTCTTGTTGCTTGGGGGAGAACACAAATGTTCAGCATGTCTCAAAGTCAGTGATCACCTGGCCTGGGAGCAAAGCTAGAGTTAGGGGTAAAAGCCACATCAGAGCTGGGAGTTATTAATACCAGAGGGATATACCAGAGCTACCAGAGATACTGAGGGGCTGAAATGAGTTTGGGAACTGGGAACCAAAGCCAAGTCAGGAAACTGAATCAGCCTGGAGCTTCCAGAGTCACATCAGGAACTGGGTAGATGCCTAGATGGATAGGTTTAAGGGGAAAGGACCAGGGCAGGGCTCAGCAAGCAAAGGAAACCTGAGTCCTTGGAGAAAGGTGGGAGAAAATGTAAATAAAATAAATAAATAAATAAATAAATAGGGAAAGACAAAGTAAGAATATCAGCTAAGAGTAGGCATGGTGGAGGAAACCAAGGAGTTCACATTGTTCAGGTTCTTTCTACTTTCTGTTTATCCTTTATAGAGCTCTGTGCTGCCAATGGGGAACCAGACTGTTGGCCTATCAGGGCATGGATGTGTATTGTGTGATTTCACTGATTTCTAAGGGAGTCATGAGATCCTAACACCACTGCTGCTGGCCTGTTGCTATAGACAACTCCATGGTGGTGATGGCCTGGAGTCAAGGCCTGTCAGCAGTTGTCATGAGAGACAGGTGCTCTGAAATCCATTCTCCTTGGCCATAAGGGATGGGAAATCGCATTGGAAATCAGATGTTTTCAAAATCATATCAACCCGACTTTCAATATGATTTTAGATCATTTTGATCGGAATCGGTTCAGATTCTGACCAGTAAGGCCTAAATCCAATGTCTGCCCCCAGCTCTGCCTCCCCCGGACTCCTTCTGGGCCCAGACACTGACTGGGCAGAGGTCCATGGGAGGCAGAGCTGGGCTGGGGGGGAGGGGTATTTGCCTCCCAGGACTGCTACCCAGCACCCACCTCCCTCAGACACCTGCCTGACTGCCCACCGCAGCGCTGCTGCAGCAGGTGCTGTGGCGGGCGGGTGGGCATGGGCAGTGGTCTGGAGGAGGAGAGTGCCAGGTAGGGGTCCTGGGAGGGTACTACCCCCTCCCCCTCTGTATGGTGCTGGTCCAGGGGAGGCAGAACTGGGACTCCCTGAAAGTTCCTTGGTGAAGCACCAGTGCAATTTATAATTTATAATCTTATAATCTTATTGATGAGGTAAAGGTCTGAATGAATGCCATGTATTTTGGGGTTTTATTTTATTTTATTTTTGGATTATTGATTTTTTGTTGTTGTATATATGAATAAAATTATTTAATAAAAAAAGGCACCTTTCCTGTTGGCATAGCTGACATGTGGCTCTTGAAAGTAGCAGGCACAGTGAAGGGGGCTAAGGGAGGGCTTTGAGATGAATGGGCAGGAGGCACAGCTAAGAGGGTGGGGTGGGGGGTCTGAGGGAGCACTGTGAGGGGAACAAATGGGCCAATGGGGTGAGGGGGATGGGCAGGGGCCACAGCTAAGGGGGTCTGAGGTAGTGATGCTGCCAGGTAACTGGGTGAGGGTGCACAGTTAAGGAGGTCTGAGAAGTGCTATGAAGTGGATGGGCAGGGGGATGCAGCTAAGGATGTCTGAGGTAATACTATGATGCTAAATTTGGGCAGGGGGCACAGCTAAGAGAGGCTTAAGGTGTGCTGTGAGGTAGATGGGTGGGCTGTCTGTCTACTTTCCCCAAGCCCCTTTATTTGCACCCCACACTGGTGCCCTGAAAGGAGGTGCGTGCAGCTGAGAACATCTGCTGAAAATCTGGGGAGGGTAAGTGCCTTTTGTGCTCACCCATACATCTCACCTGTATGAGATTTTGGGTCAAGAGATGAATGCAGAAGTTCAAAGATCCAGATGTTTAAGATCTGGGTGAGTGATTTAGACACACAGAAAGTCCAGGATGAACAGCAAACATCCAGGAGAAATGTGTGTGTAAAAACACCCACAGCTGAGCAGTTCACATAGAGGTACAACAGGTTGGACTTGGTACAACAGGTTCCTTAGAAAGCATTGTCTAAGTTAGTCTATGGCCTGTGCCTTACAGAACTGTTTCTACTAGAATATAAACTACTAACTAGAATCCTAGAATCCCCCAGGGTTATCTAGTCCAGTCACCCGCTATTAAGAAGGATTGGAATGAATCTGCCATTGCATAGTCATGCACATATAATTTGCATATTTGGCTACAACAAGACCCAACATCAGAATGATATTGTATCCTTGTCTAATCCTATGTACCCCTGTCCCTGGTCTTCTCTCCCTCATCTCTCCTAGATTGTAAGGCCCTCAGAACAAGGGTCTGTCTCTAATTAATGACTGTACAGTGTGCCCAATACATTGAGGGCACAAATAGCAATAAAATAAAATAATAATAATAAAAAATAAACAATCATATATGTGAACTTTGCATATTCATTAGCCCAGTTATTTACTTTCATTTGTTTTGTTTATTTCATTAACTTTGTTAATTTGTTTATTTTGCTATTTCATTATTAATTTTGGTTAACAACTATTATTTGGTACTTTGTTAACTTTGGTAGTACTGATTAGCACTATGAAATAGTAGTTAGTTAGTGCTGTAAACAGTAAAAATTAAACCCTACTTGTGGGTAGTGATCTCTTCAGCTGTTGTAAATCAGGGCAATATCAATCACATAAAGGAACGTTACCAGTATCAGTGGAGGATCTGACTTTTAGGTTTTAGGTTCTAAACAAGCACAGGCTGCGAGTAACGAAGTGCCATTGTAACTCACTAGATGTTCAGTGGTCAATGTGCAAAACCAATTGGTGGTGTCAGTCTTGGCCACAAAAGAGTAATAACCCTAACTCTTTGTGCAATGTTATGGGTGAAATGTCAAAATAGGGACACATACAACTGTACAGCAGGGCCTGGTATGCCCAGCACTGAGACCCTCAATGAGAGGTTGAGTGCTCATATGGTTTGTAGGGGTGTGCAGCAGGCATATCATTTATTTTTGTTTACAATCCTCCCTTCATTTTTGGGAAGGGGGAGGGTTCGTAAAAGACCCCTATTGTTTTGGGGTGTTTTCCCCCATCTTATTTTATTTAAAATAATAATAAGAACGTCACTGTGGATGTGCATATTGCCAAAAGGCTTTGTTCATTTTAGTAATTAACGCTAGTGGTTTGTATGAATGAGTCAAAGATCTCAAAATAGGCTCTGTAAAGTGAGCCATATACTGGCACCTGAAAGGTGAATGGACAGAAGAAATACACTTTAAGGACACACTTAAAGTCTTTTTGAAAGGTTTTAGAAGGGATGTGCAAACAGGACAGAGTTCGGATGTTCGGACGTTCGGATGTTCAGACTAAAAACTTAGTTCGAGTTCATGGGTTCAGTTCGGTGGAGTTCAGATCCCCCAAACGTTTGGCGGAGTTCGGCACCGCCGGGAGGCTTGGGGTACTCTAGGAACCCCCAGGGGTGCCTGTGGTGGCATGGCAGGCCATTGGAGACCCATCAGCAGTAACAGCAGAGGCCGGGAATGCTTGGCGCTTGGCACCCTGGGTTGCCCGGGCAGGCAGGATCGGCGCTTGACCCTAGAGGTGCCCATGGCACAAGGGCTGGCCATCGGAGACCCAGCAGCAGCAGCAACAGCAGAGACTGGAAGGCTTGGCATTTGGCACCCTGGGTTTCCCAGGCAGGCAGGCTTGGCACTTGGCCCCTGGGGGTGCCCATTGCATCTGGGCTGGCCATTGGAGACCGAGAAGCAGCAGAAGCAGCAGCAGCAGCAGAGACCGGGAAGGCTAGGGGCTTGGTGTCTGGCCTCGAACCCCTATTTGGCCAGGCATTGCAGACTGCCAGGCATCGTTGGAGCAGCGGCAGACATTGGATAGTCCGGTAGCAGAACCCATGGCACAGCAAAGGCAGCAGCAGCAGACAGGCAGAGTGGAATGAGCAGTGGAAGGCAGGCTGAGGCAGGGCTCGAGGTTGGCAACAAGGGCGGGCAGGTAGACAGGCAGCGTAGCATGAGAGGCAGTAGGGAAAGCAGGCTGGGACCTTGGCAGGGCACTCAGATAGGCTGGTGAAGACTGTGCAGCACACACGCAAGAGAGCCAGTCAGATACGCAGGCCGAGATCATCAAGACAGAGGCTGGCTGGCAGGTTTTCAGCTTCCCAATACCACTCTGCATCATGAAGTCAGTCAGATTGGCCAGTCAAGGTGATCTAGTCAGAGAGAGAGAGAGGCAGGGTGGACACCGAGCATTGGGAGGGAGGGACAGCACCTCAGCAGCAGCAGCCCAGATTGAGGAGGAGCCCCATCCCAAGACTGCCCCTGGCATGGGATGATGTNGATGCCGCGGCCGCTGGTGCTGGGGGGGGGCTCTTTTTAAAAAAAAAATCCAGGCTGGGCAGGGTGGGTGGGGGGTGTCCCCCCTTCCACCCGCGCAGCCTGGACTTGGGGAGCGTTTTTTTTTTACTTTTTGGGTGGGACTTTTTACATTGCAGCCATTCATTTAAATGGCTGCAATGTAAAAAATCCGGTACCGGGAATCCGGTAACGGGACCAGATTTCGGGTAATGCCGGTACGCCCAGTACCGGCATTATCGGATACCGGATTTACCGGCACGCCCACCCCTAATATCTATACTAACTCTAACTGCTATTTAACTATTCTAAAACCTATGGAACTAAATGGAATATTATCTAATATCTACAAAGGCCATGTCCTACAAACACACTATAAAATATTAAAATTGAATCACTACACACTATATCTATCTCTATAACTAAGCTAACTCCTACAACTATCTATCTATAGTAACTATCGAATATCTAAAATCTATCTCTCTATATATAGACTCACACACACACATATATATATATGGGACATAGATAGATCACAACAAACAACACAAATAGAGGTAGAAAACTGAAATGAAAGCTAAATCAATCCAATGCCACTCTAAATCAATCCAAAAACAGGGGAAGGGACTCAGGGATGGAATATCTACGGGGAGGAGGGAAGGATTAAATGGAGGGGAGAGATAAAGAAAACAGGGAGGGGTAAAAAATAAAAATAACACGTAAATCTATCTAATCTAATCTAATCTAATCTAAATAAACAAAACTATGGAAGTAAATGTGTTGAAATGGGTGAAATACGAGGAGGATGACAATGGATTAGGAAGAAAAACTTCTGGGAGAGGGAGACTTCTGAAAACGCCTGCTGACAGGATCAGTGGCTAGCTCAGAAGGAATTAGAAGGGGGGAGGGCAATGACTTTTGTTACTTGCTGCGCCCACCTTATCACAAGCCCCATTGGCTCCGTGCAGCCTCGCCCATGGCCAATTGCAGACTGCGAAGTCAGTGGTCTGAGGAAAAGAGGGATGGTGATTGAGCAGGCTGGCTGCTATTCCAAGCGTCTCCACCCCTGGTGCCAGGAAGTCTGCTCCTCAGCTGCACCCCCCCTCCTCGTGCATCCCAGCCCTGTTTTTCCCACCCAAACTCATCCAAATGTGACTGAACTTTTCGGCTGCTTTCGTGTTTGGTTCAGCCGTCTGAACAGGCTGAGTTCGGGCCGAACACCAAACTGCCGAACCACGTTCACACATCCCTAGGTTTTAGTGCCTCAGTGGACAACTGGGCAGAAGTAGTGCCCGATTGTGTCAAGTAGCATTGGCAAGGACGGGTCATGGATTTTGAATGTTTTGAGAATGTCAGATGCAAATCCCTTTGGATCGCTCCTCATTTGTGCCAACAGACAACTGGTATATTTCTGTATCTGTACTGTGAAGAGATGGGAACCATGCTTTCAATTGCATGAGTAGTCATCTGTGGCAGCCTACATAAGCATAGATGGTTGTCCCTGGACTATGATCAGGGACCTGTGTTCCCCATTTAATGACAATGGGGAAAGTGCAGTGAACACAGGTCCTGTGATGAACAGCTGGAGAGAGAGAAAGAGAGAGAGAGAACACATAACCTTGTTACTAAAACCATGCTCACAATCTCACACTGATCGACAAAATCAAAGGTTCAATGGGAACCGTAGTGGGTTACATTCCAGGGTGGTGGCAGCACATATAAAGTGTTTCCCTCTTCTTCCTGTGCTCTCTCTCTGTTTGATTAATGAACAGAGGACTTTTTTCTCCAGGGATAGAAAGCCAACCCCTTGCCCTGGCACTTAATTGTCTTTGAAAATAGGAGTTGCCCTTGATGTACCAATGACATACTTTTCTTTAAAACACCTGTTTTAGCATAACACAGATGTCTCCACATGTTAGCCAGCTCAGAGGTGCATGGCAGGCCTCTTCAGGCTATCGTCTGGCAATTAATACCTCCATTCCAAACTGAAGCATATGTTTTGCTAAATGTCTCATAAAGCCTTGAACAAACTTTTGCACATTTATGCCAAGAGAGATATAGAGGGGACAGATATAGTCCATACAGCCAAGCAATTACTGCCAAGCCTATCGTTATCAGGTGAGCAATACAGGGAGTTTGAAGGGAGAGAGGTGACGGGATGGACCCAGGGAGTGCTGTGGCAACCAGCAAGTTATTGCAGGTTTGCTGGCGCCGTTGTGTCTGTATCGGCTTGTTTCAATGGCAGTGCTGGAGCAGAGGGAGGCAGGCACTGAGCTGCTACCGGGAAAGCAGCTGGGTTAAAGTCAGATGGCCCTCTCATCCGCATGCAGAGATGAGTAAACAACACACAATGTGCACATTGATTTCCAGTACTCACTGTCGCCTGCCCCTCATTTATGGCAGGGAGAGGAACCTTCACCATTTGTTTGTTTGCTGCTTGCTGTCTGCATTTCATCCCCTTGAAAACAGAATAAGAGCTGCTAAGCTCAAGGTCTTTGCTAGTAATGTTCTATTGGCTGTCCATTATAAGCATACCCTCATGTGTGGGCATACTCTGAAAATGGCATAGCAAAGCCAGCATTTTCTTACCCAAGGGGTCTGCTCCCTGTAGATATGTGAATCAGACCCACTGACCAATGAAGAGAGAATTCCCATTCCCCACACACACCCTTACCTTCAGGGGCAGCCTACAGGGGAGCGGAGTTTTCCCCACCCCTCACAAGGGAGGAGACAAGCCAGGGACGTTGTGCCACCACCGCCAGGAGCATGAGGGCTGGGTCTCGCGAGACGGGATCTTGGTGTGCACCATTTTGGACATAGCTGGGGCTGAGTCAGTCACCCCAAAGAGGAGCACCTGAGAGGAACCACCCACCTGCCCTCTCTCATGACACTGCTGGCTTTATGCTAGTTGCCCTTCACTGGGGGCTGGGAAGGAATTTTTGCTGCCAGGCCCAGATTGGCTCAGGGGGCCTGTCGGTTTTTCACCTTCCTTGCAGTGCATGAAGATTACAATTGACTGGAAAGGGAGAGGTCGGATGTGCATAGCAGTTATTTCTTTGTCATACTCGCAGGGGTCCAGGGTATTAATTAGCAGGTTCTGTTGAGTTAGCTGCTTGTTAAGTCATCTCCTTAAGAGATGGGGCCATGGGCAAGCTAGAAAAGGGGTGGCTAGCTTCCAAAACAGGCCCAGGAGGGAGGGACGAGCTATACACTGGAAGACAGGGGCGGTCCCCGTGGCGGCCGCCACCTTCCATTTACTCCGGTCACGAGAAGTCCCGTACCTCCCCAACCAGCTGGGCGGCTGGAGTAAGAGTGACCTAGCAGCAGTAAGAAGTTCAATGGCACCGAGGGACATCGGGCTGCCCAAGTTAGATGTTACAGGTAGCAGTTAAAAGCATAGTATAGACTGGACCCAGGAGGGAGAATGCCCCCTCCACGACTTTAACTTTCAACCAATAAAGAGTCCAGCCTTTAAATCCCACACAACATGTACTTGTCTTCTTCCAGAGTGTGCTGGGGCAATAGGGATGGGCAAACAGAACCTAGTTCGGAAATTCAGGTCAGTTCAGTTCGGAAATTCGGTTCAGTTGGAAGTTTGGTTCAGTCGACCGAACTATTCGAGTTCGGTCTGAACTCCGAACTTCCGAAAAAAGTTCAGAAATTCAAACCCCATTGAACTAAATGGAATATTATCTTTTAGGGATGGGTGAACAGAGCCGAGTTCAGAAATTTGGTTCGGTTCAGTTTGAAAATCGAGTTTGGTTCAGAAGTTCAGTTCAGTCCGAACTCTGGCCTTCTGAACTACGTTCGCCCATCCCTATGAGGCAAACCTCTGCTGCTTTTCCTTCAGTTAGTACCCATGCAGCCATCACAGGCTGGAAAGAGCCAGCTGGATTCTCTATTTTTTCTTGCACCATCGCCAGCATTGTTGTTCTGATCAGCTCTGTCCATGCAGCCCCTAGGAAATGATGCAGTTGTTGAAGGTAAAATCTGGTCTGCAAAACCTTGATAGGTGGGAAAGAATTAGCTAGGGCTTCTGTACCAAAGGTTGAACAATAAGGTGTGTAATTTTCTTTTATCTGCATATCTGTGGTGCTGGGATAGTGTAAAATACAGGATGCTGGGCAACCATAGAGGAACTAGCCTGAATTTCAGATCCCAGTTGAGTTGACATGTCATTAGAGAAGCCATCTCTTTACATATAAATTCAGGCCTCTTTGATACAACTAATTCTCAGGCAACAGACATGAAGCTCCACAATTACACTGTTTTCACAATATCTTCAAGGTAGAGCCATGGTTTCCTCCCCACCATCTCCTTTCCCTTTAAGGTTAAGTGTTAGGATCCCATTTACAGGTAAAGAGACAGGTAGAGAGGGAAGTCCCAAAGGGAGCAATTGGACTGAGTTAAAATAGCCTCTTAGCTGGATGCCCATATAAATACAAGGAAATAAATAAATAAATAAATAAATAAAATAATTACATCTGCAAAATGATCATCTGACACACTGCAATTAAATCAGTTAGAAAGATTTAAAGAAACTAACAGAAATTTCTTTAAGAAAACAATTAAAGGAGAAGCTTCCAAAAAAAGGTTAGAGAGTGTACACTCTTTATTGAGAGAGGTTATCAGAATGGAACATACTGAAAAAGTCTGGATCCATAGCTGAACTTAGTGTTTGTGGATACATCTTGGTTTGCTAGATCAGGCCATTGTAATAACTAGGTTTTTTTTCAAAGACAGTAAAACCAAAAGTTAGGATAAACTAAGGGAAGAATATGCCAAAAAGAGATTGGGGGTAAACATTTCAGTGTCTAAGTGATTTAGGAGATTAAATCCCAGTTTTCAAAAGTGACTCATGCTCTCAGAAATCAAGGGACTAGGTTGCTAAAAGGAATTCTCTGCTTCCCAAATTTTGTAAGAGCCCAGCATCCTGAGTTCTTCTGAAAATCAGTCAATAAGTGATATGGCAGGAGCTGCTGACTATGCAGCACTTTTGAAAGTTTGGAAAATGTAGCCATCACTTTATTTTTTTTTAGTTATCCTAAGCCTGTTTTAAATAGTTTATATTATTATGATTGTTTTATATTTATATTATTGTATTTTTTACTCTTTTAAAATTGTTAGTTGCCCTGAGCTGTTTTTACAGGAGGGGCGGGGTGTAAATGGATAAAAATAAAATAAATAAATAAATAAATAAATATAACACTTGAAAATAGGGCCTTTGAAAATAGACCTCTGAAAATCTGTTTCACCTGAGATGCTTAAACAGAAATATGTATTGCCCCTTCCTTTTGCTTAGGGAATTTGTTTTCCCAGAAGATGCTTTTCCAGCTTACTTTCCAGTGTCTGGGAAGAATCCAGATCATCTTTGTTTTGGGCACTGTTTCTGACAATCCTCAGTAACCTGAAGTGGTCCATTAGTTAATTGTTCAATGATGGTGACCTTTCCAAGGCAGTCTGCGTGACAGCATATTAATACCACCTTCATGAACTGTGATTAGCCTTATCAGCCTTCTGCGATTCATTAGAACCATACTCTCCTAGGAGCAGGACCTTTGGAATTCACATGGCTGCAAAATGCAGAGCTAGCTAAGAAGCTGAAGAGGAGGCCAATGCGATAGTTGCAATGGGTCTCAGAGAGGAAGCCTGAGAATGATCAGCAGAGTGACTGAGCCTGGCAGTTAGAGATGGTGTGGTGGTGAGGCTTTTGCCATGGAAATGGGTGACCTTGCTCCTGTCCTGTGTAGTGCTGCTATTGCACATTTACCAGGCATCATAGAAAAAAGAAATGGGAACCTCCAGAGTCTCCGCAGCTTGAGTTAAAGAACCAGGCTCAGTAGCTGAGCTGTACCAGACTCACACACTTACTCTGGATGCCAGATGCCTCCCCTGAACAACTGAGTCCTTCTCTGCTTCGTGTCCCACACAAGTCCGAACTTATGAGACAGGCTCTGTCTTGGCCAACATCACACCAGGAACCCCCAGAGCTAATGGCATCTTCACAGCTGGAGTCAAAGAGCCAGACTTTGTAGCTGGGACTGCAGCAGAATCGTATATGCCACGGATCATAGGGATGGGCGAACAGAACGCCATTTGGATGTTCGGACGTTTGGTCATTCAGTTCAAAATCCGAGTTCAGTTTCAGTTGTTTGGTTCGGTGTTCGGTTCCGAAAATAGCGCTATTGATACTGAAACTGAAACTGAAACGTTTTCGTTATTGGTATTTTTGGCCCTGAAACCACCCCTGGTGTCCAACCCTCATGCCAGGAAGTCTGCTCCTCAGCTGCCTCCCTCTTCCAGTCATGTTTTTCCTGTCCAAACTCACGCTTTTCCCACCCCCGAACTCATCCGAACTCATCCAAACTTTTCTGAACTGTTCAGAAGTTCAAGCGTTCAGTTCAGAAGTTTGGTTTGGTCGTCCGAACAGGCCGAGTTCAACCCGAACTTCCGAACCACGTTTGCACATCCCTAATGGATCAGGAACAGAACAGGAAGTGTAATCCATACCCCATGAGGACTCCATATACACAGGAGAGAAAAAGCAAAAGAAGAGAAGTGAATGCAAGGCAACCAAATTGTACATTAGTGAGGACAACCTACCGAGCTAGCTGCTCACTCCTTCCCGCTCTCTCCCCCTCTATCCGGTTTTGTATTGCAGACTGGCTCTCTGACATCTCTGCTTGGATGTTTCACTGCCAACTCAAGGCTAAATCTTTGGCGGAAAGATGAGGAATTCAATAAGGCCAAGACTGAACTCCTCATCTTTTCCCCAAAGCGTTCCCCTCTGTCTTCTCTCTCAATTTCCATTGAGGGTATCACCAGCCTTCTGCCCATCTCTCCACACTTGCTTCCTGCCACATTCCTGTCTGGAGACTTTGTTCCTCCTTTGCCACCACCCTCACCTGCTCACAACTCCTTTGTTCTTCAAACTGTAGTCACCCCTCTCCCTTGCAGCACCCCATGCCTGGAACTCCTTCCCTGAACACATTTACTCTGCTCCCTCCCTCCCACCCCTCAAATCCCTCCTGAAAGCCTACTTCTTTGGTCAGGCCTTCTCTAGCAACACATTCCCATAGACTCATCATGGATCTCTCCTCACCCCTCCTTCAGTCAGAGTCCTCCTCTTCTCTTTAACTAAGCACATGCATATATGACTTCTGAACTTCACAAATGTAGCCTAGCCTTGTCTCTTCCTAGGTTTCCCTCACCCTTGTCCCCCCCTCCTTCTCTTGTCTTTCTTAGATTGTAAGACCTTTGGGGGTAACAACCTGTTTCTAGCTACCGATTGTACAGCACCAGGTAAGTTGCTTTCACTATATACATTTATACAAAACAAACCTGACAGTTTAAGACAGTAGTTAAGGCAGGTGCCAATTCACTCAAGCTCCCAAAAGCAATGAAATTGTAGGTTAAGGCTCCCGCCTTAACGTACGTGCCATTTAAAAATGAGCAAAAGAGCAAGAGTTCCCGTAGCTCATTCTTTTTAGTTTCAGGACCTCTTTCTTCCATCCCCATTATTCTACCATCCATGCTTTTCCTTTTTGGTCACTCCACAGACTTACTCCTGCCCCCAAACAAGAAAAAAGCTCATTGTAGACACTACAACTCATGAGTACCCCGTGAAGGAAATGCAGACTTGTGTAGTAAACATAACTGAGTCTCTCCCAATATTGAATTTGCAGGAGATGTTTCCCGCTATCACTCCTCCCTCTCAACACTCCTGTCCTTTCCCCATGCATATGCATACTCCCTATCCTTGTGTACACCTTAGTTTCATTGTGCCATGGACAACACCTGCTTTCCATCATTGCCATCGATAAACACTCCATATCACTTGACTTCCTCCTCCTGAGGAAACACTTCTGTCACTGACCAACTGCTCCACTCTTGCCTGCGTGCTAACATCCTACATCGAGCAACCTTATGGTCCCACTCCCCACATACTGTATTATGCAGCTCACATGGCAAAGTTCTTTTCTCAAATGGCTTCCTCCCCTGCAACAACGGGTATTTTCAGACGTGACGGGGCCAATCAATATATTCATCCCGCGCCGGGACGACCCTGTCATGCCCTAACAGACGTGCCGGAGGATCCCGGTGGGGAATCGGGGAGGGGCCGCGGCCACGTGGAGCAATGTGCGGCCGCATGGCCCCGCCCCCTCCATGCTCCCCGCTGCCAGCCCTCTGGGGAGACGGGAAGCCACTGCAGCCAATGCAGCCACAGCGCTCACCCGCTTTGGCCACAGGCCAGAATCCCTGTGGGGATTCCGGGCCATGGCCGCCATCCAGAAGTGACAGCTGGGTTCATCACGGCGGGGAATCACCTTCGCCATGCGACCGCCGCTGGCCCCACCGCTTCAGCCACTCACGTGGCGGAAGTGATTCCCCAGCGTGGTAACATCTGGGGGGGGAACATCCATTCCCCCCAACAGACGTTCCGTGATCGCAGCCACCACAGGGAATTGACATGGTTGACTGTGATCTCGTAACGTCTGAAAATACCCAACATGTTGGAAGTCAGGAAATTAGTGCAGCACAGGTAAGAGGAACTAAGCTGCTTTTGGAACCATAGCAAAGGTTTGGCATGTATGGGATAGGTCATACATTCTTAGCATAGCATAGGTTTGGTATAGGCCAACCTTTCCCCATATATACAAGTACTCCCTATCCTTGGGTACTCCTCATTAACATTGCACTATTGTACTTTCTCCCACTAACCAACTGCCCCACTCCTGGTTGCGTGCAAACATCCAACATCGAGCAACCTTATGCCCCCCCCCACCCACATACAGCCGTCCAGTACTCAAATGTCCCATTCTCCTCAAAAGGAATGAGAGAATGAAATGAAAGATGAGGACTTCCACCCTCCTCTTCATCTCCTTCCCCCAGCTACAGTGTAGCCCCCATTCTGCATAGGAGGAGCATTGTTTTTGTTTTGTTTGAAAGATATTGCCTTGGCAAAGTGTGGGTGCATAGTGCTGAAGTTGAAAGGGAGCAAAATATATGAGACTGTGCAATGTCTTTGCAGCTTAAATGACAGGAGCCTTAAACTACAATTTCCTTGTTTTTTGGAGCTTGAGTGAATTTGCGCCTGCCTTTACTGTCTTCAATCTTCAGGTTTGTTTTGTATAAATTTGTAAGGTTTTTGATTGCAAATGCACTGGCCAAAAATTCTCCAGCTGCCACAGTACAATGCTGAGCTTCATAACCATCATCACTAATAGTTACCAGCCCCTACACAGCTTGTGATGTGTGCCAACTAGCTATCTATGTGATGTGTGCCACCCCGTGCTACATTATGAAATAGCATTTGATTACAAAACCTCAATTGTCTTTAAAAAACCAAACAGAATAAATAATGATGTTGGTGTTAGAATTCTCACTCTATTTAATGAAGGCAACAACATCTAGTACGTCTACCTACTTAATTTTTGAATCTAGTCTGCCTAGAGAGCTTCCTGAAAGCTCAGTTGTAGATTAATAAGTAAAAATTTTGTAATCTCAGGAAATAAAAAGGGGAACTTGGGACCCACAACCAAGTTGTGGTGTTTTTTTTTTNCTCCGAACTTCCGAAAAAAGTTCAGAAATTCAAACCCCATTGAACTAAATGGAATATTATCTTTTAGGGATGGGTGAACAGAGCCGAGTTCAGAAATTTGGTTCGGTTCGGTTTGAAAATTGAGTTTGGTTCAGAAGTTCAGTTCAGTCCGAACTCTGGCCTTCTGAACCACGTTCGCCCATCCCTATGAGGCAAAACTCTGCTGCTTTTCCTTCAGTTAGTACCCATGCAGCCATCACAGTCTGGAAAGAGCCAGCTGGATTCTCTATTTTTTCTTGCACCATCGCCAGCATTGTTGTTCTGATCAGCTCTGTCCATGCAGCCCCTGGGAAATGATGCAGTTGTTGAAGGTAAAATCTGGTCTGCAAAACCTTGATAGGTGGGAAAGAATTAGCTAGGGCTTCTGTACCAAAGGTTGAACAATAAGGTGTGTAATTTTCTTTTATCTGCATATCTGTGGTGCTGGGATAGTGTAAAATACAGGATGCTGGGCAACCATAGAGGAACTAGCCTGAATTTCAGATCCCAGTTGAGTTGACATGTCATTAGAGAAGCCATCTCTTTACATATAAATTCAGGCCTCTTTGATACAACTAATTCTCAGGCAACAGACATGAAGCTCCACAATTACACTGTTTTCACAATATCTTCAAGGTAGAGCCATGCTTTCCTCCCCACCATCTCCTTTCCCTTTAAGGTTAAGTGTTAGGATCCCATTTACAGGTAAAGAGACAGGTAGAGAGGGAAGTCCCAAAGGGAGCAATTGGACTGAGTTAAAATAGCCTCTTAGCTGGATGCCCATTGCTTTGTTCTAGCTATGATAAGAGCACAAAAGATGCCATATTGGGTCAGACTAATGGTCCATCTAGTCCAACATTGTGTCTCCAACAATGACCAGCTTTGGTTTCTTCAGAGAAGTGCACCAAAAAAAAAAAACCAGGCCAAAGAATGCAAATGCTTTGTTTAGCTTCTCTGCAATTACCTTGTCTTCTTAAATTGTCTCTTTTACCCCTTGATGGTCTAATTTCCCTACAACCTCACATGAGAGTGAACTGCCTTTTCCACTCTGGTTAGCATTTCATTTTTTATCTTAATTGTAATTAAGATATGGGTTAGGGTGGGAGTTTTATTGTTGGGTTACTTTAATGTGGGGTTAAATGTTTTTTTTTTAAAATAAATAAATGTGTTTTTTAATGCTGACCTCATCTGCCAGG
>QEPC01008726.1:138054-159483 GCA_003113815.1 Sphenodon punctatus
GGGGGGATTAGTGGTTCAGCTCAGTGCGGAGAGAGTTTTAGTTGCTGAGAAGGAGGGGAAGGGGGGATTAGTAGTTCAGCTCAGTGCGGAGAGAGTTTTAGTTGCTGAGAAGGAGGGGAAGGGGGGATTAGTGGTTCAGCTGAGTGCGGAGAGAGTTTTAGTTGCTGAAAAGGAGGGGAAGGGGGGATTAGGGGTTCAGTTCAGTGCAGAGAGAGTTTGAGTTGAGAAGGGGGGGAAGGGATTAGGGGTTCAGTGCGGAGAGTTTGAGTTGATGAGAAGGAGGGGAAGGGGGATTAGGGGTTCAGTTCAGTGTGGAGAGAGTTTGAGCTGCTGAGAAGGAGGGGAGAGGGGAAGGGGGGATTAGGGGTTCAGTTCAGTGCGGAAAGAGTTTGAGCTGCTGAGAAGGAGGGTGAAGGGGGGGATAGAGCCGTGGGAAACTCCATGTGAATGAAATCCCCAAATAAGCCAAGCTGCAAAGATGTGGTTCGGTTGCAGGAAGCATCCGGGCAGTTATTTGAAAATGTGAATCACATCCACGAATACAAATTCCTGCCTTTGTGACAGCTCTAGCGAGTCGGTGACAATGTCTAAGCAGCCCATGGGGGAAGGATCTAGGGATTGAAGTTTATCACAAGCTGAACACGAGTCGGCAGTGGGATGCAGCTGCAAAAAAGGCTAATGCAATTGTAGGCTCCGTTAACAGAAGCGTTGTCTCCAAGTCAGCAGAGGGGCTAATAATTCCACTCTATTCAGCACCGGTCAGACCGCACCTGGAATATCGGGGCCACTCCTGGGCCCCTCGTTTGCCCCTTAAACTCCTCCGCAGCCTCAATCCTACCTCCTTGCCATTTGCGGAGAACTCAGGCTCCAACGGTGGGAGCTGTTTCCAGGATTAAAACGGCCTCCCTTCCGGCAGCCCAAGCACACCGAAAAGAAGAGGAAATTTGATAGAGGAGGCTTCCAGGTTGCCAACCTTTTCACCCAGTTTCGGAACATCACCCAAAATGGGTTCGGTTATTGTGATCAAACCATTCCTCGGTGGGAGGCGGCCGCTGCGGGTTTCCTGCGCTGAGCAGGGGGTTGGACTACATGTCCTCTGAGGTCCCTTCCAGCTCTAAGGTTCTGTGATTTCTCTTTGGTCTCCAAGATGGCCGACTCGCCGCCGTGTCGTCGGAGCAGAACCTTTCCGCTCGCTCGCGGTGAGCGTCTCCGGGAAGGGGGCAGCGC
This sequence comes from Sphenodon punctatus, assembly GCA_003113815.1. Taxonomy (NCBI): domain Eukaryota; kingdom Metazoa; phylum Chordata; class Lepidosauria; order Sphenodontia; family Sphenodontidae; genus Sphenodon; species Sphenodon punctatus. The sequence goes on from QEPC01008726.1 coordinate 139,282, forward strand.
CGTTCGTTTCTGCCTTTGCATTCGATCCTGCTGGCGTCTGGCTCCAGGGCTTTGCAGGTTGCGCAGCTGCCTTTCCTCGCGCTCCCAGACGGTTCTTTTTGAGAGTGAACAAGAGTGAAACTTCAAAAGGCCGTGCCGAGCCGGGGGAGACGGCGTCGGCGTAAGCGAGAGTCACGGCTAATCCGGCGGCGCGGGGAGATGCCAGACGCCCCATCAAACGGGCTTAATTGTTTCAAAAGAATGAAAGGGAAGGGAGCCCTCAGGAGTCCCGCTCCTCTCGGCCCCTGCACCAGCCAGTAAGCAGGAGCCTCCGGCAAAGTTTATCCACCCAGGAGCCGCCGTCTCCTTTGTAAAGAGACTTGTGAACCAGCGGCGAAGGGAGGGAGAGCAGCTCAGCATCTGGGCCGGGCCGAGGCGCTCCGCAGAGCACAGCGACACGCCCGCTGGTCACACCCGGGGGTGGCGGGGAGAGCTGGGCCAGTGACCTCCAGCAAGTCAGGGTTGCTCTCTGGGCCTCCGCTGCCCGACTTCTGTAATCACACTAAGGGGCAACGTCCCGTCCGTTGTCACAGACAGGGGCAGTTTAGGGGAGGGTCTATGCAGGGCCCGGCGCAGGGGGGGGCAGTTATGGGGAGGGTCTATGCAGGGCCCGGCGCAGGGGGGGGGCAGTTATGGGGGGGCAGTTATGGGGAGGGTCTCTGCAGCCCCTGACACAGAGATGAGGCTTGGCGAGGAGTCGGGAGGACAGATGCTCGGGTTCTAAAGTAACAGGCAGCGGCAGCGGGAGGGGGAGACCCCCCCAGGCAGAGGGATCCGGCCTCCCAGACTCTCTTGCCCGGCTCCGAATCCCCAGCCAAGACAACACGCCAGTGTCTGAACGGCTGGATTCTTTGCTTGGAGGTTTGGAGGCTCCGATCTCTCCGGGCCCCGGGTGAGACGTCTTTATCCAGCCACCGCCGCCGCCTGCCACCGGCCCGTCCCATCAATCTAGCGGTGCCATTTGGTGTGCCAGGCCGCCCGCCAACCCTCCATCGCCGCCCGCGCAGGAGGCTCGCGTCCCGCGGCGGCAAGGAACCGACGCTGCGCGGGGCCAAGAGAGCAGCTGGGGGCGCAGCAACGTCCCACTTACTAACCCCAGTTCTGTGGCACTCCTACGAAACGCCGGGCTGTAGCCACCGCCTCCCTCTGAGAGGGAGCAGCTGCCCCAGTGCCTGCCTGAGTCTGCAGAGAGTCTGATCCCATAGCTCTGAGAGGGGGCAGCTGCCCCAGTGCCTGCCTGAGTCTGCAGAGAGCCTGATCCATAGCTCTGAGAGGGGGCAGCTGCCCCAGTGCCTGCCTGTGTCTGCAGAGAGCCTGCTCCCATAGCTCTGAGAGGGGGCAGCTGCCCCAGTGCCTGCTTGAGTCTGCAGAGAGCCTGATCCCGTAGCTCTGAGAGGGGGCAGCTGCCCCAGTGCCTGCCTGAGTCTGCAGAGAGCCTGATCCCGTAGCTCTGAGAGGGGGCAGCTGCCCCAGTGCCTGTCTGAGTCTGCAGAGAGCCTGATCCCGTAGCTCTGAGAGGGGGCAGCTGCCCCAGTGTCTGCCTGAGTCTGCAGAGAGCCTGGCTCTGGGCAGCTTCCGTTCATCCAGCGGTCACTAGAGTTTGCTCAGGCGTTTCCTGCTGCATCGATGACCTCGCTCAGCTTAGAAGCGCGAAGGGATAAAAGCCCGTTTCGAGGATGTTTCATGTTTCTCTCCAAGGACTTGGCCTTGATGCTAGGAAGGGTGCTGTGTTGTACTAATCTTAATGTGTTTATGGTTTGGGAGCCACCCTGAGCCTCTGGTGTATAAATTTAAATAAATAAATAACCCCCAGCCAAAAAGGGACAAGCCCCACCCCTTGGCCCATCAATTCCACCCCTCAGCAAAGAAGCTCCTCCCCCTCCCACATTTACACACGCCCACCTCCCAGGGCACAAAGAGAGACAGACGCTATCCTGCTTCTACTTCCACTGAGTTGCTTGTCCTTCCATCCACTCCCCGTTGCGGGGGGCAACCAGGCAAGAGGGTGGAAATCTGGTCGCATTGTCTCTTCTAAACAAGGGCCAATAGGATTTAGCACCCAATGAGGGCCTGTCGCTCCAGAATAGGTGGGCAGGAGATCCAGGATCTGCACCACCTGAAGTAAGAACGGCCTTCTCCCATCCGCCCCCTCGTGTGCTCTTTGGCCCGCACCGTGGGCGCTGGGGCAGAGGCATCCTCGATGGCCGCCACTCCCCAACTGCGGCATTTGCCAAAGGCCGAGCTCCGCAAGCCGTGTAAATGGTCTTAGGGGAACGTTGGGTCATCCAGGAATGGGTCACCGAGGGACGGGGGGTCATTTTGGATTGTTTTTTCCTCTCCTCTTTTACTGTGTATCCTGACCCCGCCTCTGTGGGACGGGCAGGAGAGAGATTTAACTAACTCAACGCAATGGAGGAGCAGAGCGGCGGGATCCAGAGGGAGGGTCTGCGCGGTGAGGAAGAGACGGGCGCTCTCCGTGCAGGGGGCAGAACGCAGCACAAACCAGTCAGATTTACCCTCCCGGAACCGGCAAAGCAGCTAAGACCCCCCGACCCCGTCTCGCTCGGCTGCTTCCTTTGGGGGGGGTGTTTCCGTTTCTCGGTTGCGGCAACACCAGCGCGCCTGCGCACGCGCCATTGCCGAAAATGGGGGGAACCAAACTGACAAGATAAATAAATAAATAACCAAACTGAAAAGTTGGAACAGCCAAAGCAGAATAGCCGCGAAAGCAGGTCCGCGAATCCGTGGAGGGTGATCGGGAAATGGGAACAATAACCCCAAATAAACAGTCGGCTAGTCCGTTCTGCTGTCGAGGCGAGAGAGAGAGTCTGTGTGGGAGGGTCATTCTGGGGACAGAGCCGTTCATTTAGAGAAACATTCTCCACCCGCACAGACCTGCCCTCTGCCCCCCTGCAGACTGCGTCTCCCTCCTTTAGCCTGCGTTCCTCTCATCCATCACTTCATTGCTTAGAGTTATTTAAATCTCTCTTTCTGGCCCATCCCGCAAAGGCAGGGTCGGTAAAACCAGCCCTAACCACCTGGCTCTTCTTTCCCCGCTAGGTCTGGTACATGGACGGTTACTACAAGGGGCGGCGTGTGCTGGAATTCCGCACTCTGAACGACTTCATCACAGGACAGAACTTTGTCCAACACCTCTTGCCTCACCCCTGGGCCGGGACGGGCCACGTGGTCTTCAACGGGTCCCTCTACTACAACAAGTACCAGAGCAACATTGTGGTGAAGTACCACTTCCGCTCCCGCAGCGTCCTGGTGCAGCGCAGCCTCAACGCCGCCGGCTACAACAACACCTTCCCCTACTCCTGGGGCGGCTTCTCGGACATCGACTTCATGGTGGATGAGAACGGGCTCTGGGCCGTCTACACCACCAACCAGAACGCCGGCAACATCGTGGTGAGCCGGATGGACCCCTCGACGCTGGAGATCCTGCGGAGCTGGGACACCGGCTACCCCAAGCGGAGCGCCGGCGAATCCTTCATCATCTGCGGGACGCTCTACGTCACCAACTCCCACCTGGCCGGGGCCAAGATCTATTTTGCCTACTACACAAACACTTCTAGCTACGAGTACACAGATATCCCCTTCCACAACCAATACTCCCACATATCCATGTTGGACTACAACCCGCGGGAGAGGGTGCTCTACACGTGGAACAACGGACACCAGGTCATCTACAACGTGACCCTCTTCCACGTCATCAAGACGTCAGGTGAATTGTAATTCCGTTGGCCGAGAGGGAGGGGGTTGGCCCAGACTCTTCTCTCTCTCCGTTTCTGTTGCGATGGTTTCTTCTTTCTGTTTTCTTCCTCCGGGAAGGGGCTGCTTGGGCCTGCAGACTCAGTCAGGGGTGGCGGAGGAGTCCTCGGTGCCATTATTTCTACAGAATGAAACGAGATTTTGCCTTTTTCTCTCCCGCAGTTGATGACGCATGGATCTTGTTGGAGCTGCATTCATTGGGCTGGGGGAGGGGTTGGATTTTCTTTTTTTAAAATAAATAATAAATAAATATATATATATATATATATCATTTTATTTATTGATTGATTATTTATTTTTTTCCGGTGGCAAATAAAGCTGTTCTCTTTGAGGTCGGACGGAGTGGGACTCTCTCTTGTTTTAGTGTCTGCGTATTTCTCTCTGGGGATTTGAGGGGCTTGTTCCCCTGTGGTGGCAGTATTTCTGCTCCTGTCTTCTCTCTCTGGGCTGGTTCCTAAACCCAGGATGCTGGAGGGAGAGGCAGGGAAGTACGCGCTTGCTGATGCCGGTCCGTGAATCTCTCCCCAACGGCCCCCAACACGTCAAGGGGGTGGAACTGCCTTCCCTGGAGAGGAGATGTCTGTCTGTCTGGGAGGTTTTCGGTCGGGGGTGGGTGGGAACTCAGGCCACTGGTTTTTATGTGACCCTTCTCCAGTTCTGGCTCCTGGTTCCAGTCCCTCCCCCCAAGCCCTGAAAAACTGAGCTACGGGGAAGGGAGCAGAGTGGAGGGGCTGCACATCCAGCATCTGGGCCGGGCCTTGCTTGAGCACGTCCCTCAATCACCCCCCGCCCGTTTGCAGTCATCCGAGCTGGAACGAACTTTCAAAGGGGCCCCCACCCCTGCTTGAGGTAGAGGCTGTGCTGCCTCTGCTGGGGGGTTGGACTAGATTACCCTTGTGCTCCCCTCCCGTCTAGGACTGCAAGCACCTCCCGGGGGGATAATCGACTGGGCAGCAGCAGGAATCAATGGAGGCGAAAGCTGGGGTGAGTTGCTGCTGGGAGAGGGTGGCAGTGTCTCCAGCTGATCAAGACCAGGTTCCCTTCTAATGAGATGCAGCCGCCGCCAAAGGCAATGGGGCGGGCTGGCTCTGGGGAGAATCCCCTGGCCTGGGCGGCACCGAGGCGCTGGTGCCTTCGAGAGTCAGAATTGGCGGGGGTTTTGCCATTTATTTCTGAGGCTGGGATCGACGAATGGGCGGTGGGGACGGCCGGGTGAAATCAAACCGCTCAGTGCCCCCTCTCGGCTCCGACGGCAGAGACTCGACTCTCTGGGACGGACGATAATTCTCCGAGACTGACAGCAGGGCTTGCCTGTGCACTCCAGCGGCAGAGATGCTATGGCCCATCATCCGGCCTCCGCGCCGTCCCCGTCCGGGGCTCCCTTCCTCCCGGTCATTTCAAAGCAGGTTTGAAATGACCCCGGAGGGTCACTCTGCTTCAGTAGCCTCCCACCCCCTTGGGGGACTGACCGTCCACTGGTGGGAAGCGATCCTGGCCACTCCTTATTGCAAATCCCCCTCGGCTAAGCAGCAGATGTCTTACAGTTGTGTCTGCGAGGGGGGTGGGGGGAGGCCGTAGGGGGAAATGAAGGGTTAAGCAGCTGTTGTTGTGTTCTACAGCTGCTAGGAGTGGCTAGACGGACAGACAGACAGACAGACGGACCGACGATATAGTGTGGACAGGTAAGATGGACGACGGCACTGAAATTATCTCTGAAAACCCGTGTCCACACCAAGAGCAAATACAGTCTCCATCAGATCTGCCTGCATGGATTCAGAGCGGACAAAACAAATGCTCGGTCCTGCCTCACCCGATATTCCAAGTTGGTTATTTAGCTCGAAAAACCTTGAAAGGGTTCAGAGAAGCAACACAGGACATAGGGGGGGAGGCTGACGGCCTGGCGCATGTTTAGCCTAGCAAAGAGAAGATCAGGGTGGGGATATGTCAGCAGGATTCAAATATTTCAAAGAATGCAATAAAAAAAAGATGGACAGTGTTTGTTCTCTGTCGACAAGGAAGACAGGAGGAAGACTCAGGAGGGTTGGTTTAGGTTAAAAATTAGGAGAAACTCCGTAGCTGTCAGAGCAGGTGGGCAGTGATCGCTGGTGGGTTGCAGTGGACAAGGTGCTGCATTTGGTCCTGGGAGAGCAGGGTTTAAATCCTGCCCTCGCCATGAACTCCCTGGAGGACCTTGGGCAAGTCACAACCTCTCAGCCTCAGTTCCCCCACCTGTCAAATGGGAATTAGGGATGTGCGAACAGAATGCGGTTCAGATGTTCGGTCGTTCAGTTCGAAAACCGAGTTCGGGTTCGGTTCGGTGGAGTTCAGTTTGGCCAAACATTGCCGAACATTCGAAATAGCGTTATCGATACCAATTATTTTTTTTTGTATCGGTATCATTTGGCCCTGAGACCACCCCTGGTGCCAGGAAGTCTGCTCCTCAGCCGCCTCCCCCTTCCAGTCACGTTTTTCCCGCCCAAATGGACCTTCCAGTCATGTTTCTTCCCCGCCCCAAACTCATCCAAACTCACCCGAACATGACTGAACTGTTCGGTTGTTTTCGAGTTCGGTTTGGACGTTCGGTCCGAACATCCGAACCGTGTTCGCACATCCCTAATGGGAATATGTCTGTCCCTGTGTTCCCCTCACTGTTGCCCATCTTAGATTGGAAGCCCACCAGGTAGGGGCCCATCTCTGAAAATCCATGTCTGTAAAGCGCTGTGTCCGCCTCGTAGCGCTAGAGAAATTCTTGGCAGTGCTGGAAGGATGAAGCTGCCCTGGGAAGTTGTGGGATCTCCATCCCTGGAGCTTTGCGGGAAAAGGATAGGCCCGGCCTCTGTCCGGGGAGACAGGTCTCCTGGCTCAGGGCAGGCTCGGGCTGCAAACGGGATGATCCGGGAGCTTCCAGGATCTGACAGACAGTTTGTTTAGGGCATTTTGGCTACCGCGCAAGCTTTGAAACAAAGCAAGTCTCTTCCTCAGAAGAAACGGAGGATTGGGCTTGCGGACGGGATTGTTGGGAGGTTTGGAGTCTAGCTCCGCGGAGACAAAGCCGCTGTTCCCTTCACCGCTAGCAGACACGGATTTGCAATTTTATAGTCGTGGAGAAAACGTGGCTCTTTGTGAACATCTGCCTCCGTATTCATCGCGCTTGCGAAATCCGCAACGGAGCTTGTTCCGCGCTTTCACGGAGACCGTCGCAGGACAGGCGCTGTAAACCAACTACCGAATCCACCAAGGCTTGGATTTTGCAACTGAATGCTTTCACGTCTGACCTCTGAAGTCGCTTTGCACAAATAATGGAGCCCAGGGGCTAACGGGTTGGCCTGTGAGCAGGATCCACATCCCGGCTTAGCGCTGAGCTCGCCGCGCCGGGTGAAAACAGACGCAACGCGGACGCGCTGTGGCCCAGGTGGGTGATAGCAGGCCCATGGGTCTGTGCCTGCTCCCACCCCCACGGGGGATCGGGGCCCGCCATTGGCCTCCACGGCTGCCTGTCATGTCAGGAGGCAGGGCACTGGGGGCTGCCCACCTGCGCGTTTGTTCTCTTCCCCAGTGGAGGAGGCTTCGCCGGTCAGGTGCGCGTGTGTTTTGTGCCTCGACCCGCCCCAGCCACCCCTGCCCCAGGCTGTGTAGCCTCAGTTCCCCCTCTGTAAAATGGGGCTAAGAATGGCTCCCCTCACAGGGCTGAACTAGAGAAGGACGGTGATGCACTCTGCACGCTGAAAGTGCTAAATAATAGGAAATGGATGATGATCACATTTATCATAATAATGATAATTATTCACAGAATCCTAGAGCTTGGAGGAACCCAGGCGTGATATAGCTAGCCCCCACCCCATTAAGCAGGATCCATGGTACTTACTCCCCCCCCCCCCCGGAGCCTATCCTGAAAGGCCTCCAGCAACAGAGCCTGCCCTCCACAACCGCCCTTGGCAAAATATTCCTCTGCCAAGCTCTTCTGGGCATTAGATTGGCCTTCCTGGTGTTTACCCTCATTTAATCTAAGTTGGTTCCCTCTCGTCCTGTCCCCGGTGGCCCAGAGAGAACAATCGGGCCCCAGTTTGCTTCCCCAACGTCCCCCTTTACCTCCTGTTTCTGAGGACAAACATTCCCAATTCGTTCAGCCTCTCCATCTCCTGGATCCCCCTTGTGGCTCCTTGAGGCCTTTCCAACTTCCTCGTGTCGAAGCTTCCCAAATGTCCCTCCGTCATGAATTGGAACTGTTCTTTACCAGTCCCACCAGCGACAGGACTTAAACCCTTGGTAGGCAGCTCCCAATTCCGGGATCTGGGCAGAGGCGCTATGAAACAGAGTGCAAGTCCTTTAAATAGACATCAGTTTATTATTATAGCACATAGGAGAACTGGGAATAAAGCACAATACACTTGCATCTAGCAATAGCCGTCACCTACTCTAACAGCGAGCACACACAGTTCTTACGCGTCAGAGGTCTCAGGTCTGGTCTCGAGAGGAGCGGCAGGGCGGGGGCCCGATCGAGCTCTATCTAGGAACCTAGCTGCTGGAGTCTTGGCTTCTCACAGCCTTTGAAAGCGTCGGAAAGAACCAAGCAACGATCAACCGGCAGCCGCCTAAGTAACCTTGTGAGGCATCTTCCCTGTCTGGAGCCGGTCCTTTTATACAACGACTGCCTTATGAGCACCCAGAGTGTGGGGTTCTTAGAGTCAAGTCTAGAAAGTTCTTTCATTGGCTATTCAGATTTGGGGTCCTTCCTGCTTAGTCATTGTTATGGTGGGATGCCCTGACCAGTAAGATCCTGCCTACCCCTCCCTCCCGACGGGAGGCCTGATCCCTGGCCATGGGTTGCCCAAGTCCCCTTTTCTCCAAGGCGTCCTGACGTCTGACCGGCTCATGCATTGCTCAGTCCTGATCTGTTCCTTGTAACCTTCTCTTGTTTATTGTTTTCTTTGACGTACAGAACTCTGCTCTGGGCATGATCAGTCCCTGCCCGTTCTGTTCCTGCTGGGCCTCCTTCTTTATGGCTGACGAGAATGTCTCTCTGTCAATATATTTTCTTCTCTCTCTGCCAGCCTGTTTTCCCTCATAACATGCATTTTTCCAATATATATATTCAAACTAAAGTTAATATAAAGCATAAAGCATATAAGAAATTCATAGCATCCTTTCAATAATTACAAATGGGTACCATATTCTCTAGGTTCTGTTAAATGCATGACGCTTCAATCAGCCTATTAATTCCCTCCACTCCTTGTAACAGGTGAGTCTGTGGGCGGAGGGGCGTGCCCAGGGGATGGACCTATGAGCGTTTGTCCAAAGAGAGTGGGGCAGGCTCCATTACATGGCTAGCTCCCGTAGCCCCATTGCTGATCCCCGTGAGCCCTCGCCAGCAGCTTGTGAGGCGTCGCACACTGTAACGCCCTTGGCCAGACCCCGCTTCTGAGAGAATTACAGCCGTCAGTGCAGGATCGACGGGGTCTGATTAAACTCCATGACCCCACATCGCTTCCCTCTCCCCTCATCTCCACCTGCCTCAGCCCGGCTGCGGCCGCGGCCTGGCTAGCTCTCGCCCTGAGTAATGGCAGTTTCCAAGCCGCGGAGTCGGGGGCGACAGCCCTGGTCGTACATCATTCCTGCCAGTGGGAGACAGAGAGGCTAGGGAAGATCTTATCCGGCGATTTCTCCCGATTTGAACCGTATCTGCGGAAATGAATACTAGCCAGCATGTGGGCTGCTCTCTGCCAGATAGCTAGGAAGAAGCCTCAGCGGGGCTTGTGGGTCTGCTGGATATTACTATTTATTACTTCTATAACACCAGCAATGTACCTGGTGCTGTACAATCATTAGTGATAGGTCCCTGCCCCAAGGGGCTTACAATCTTGGTGTGACAAGAGGAGAGAGGAACATGGGGAGAGACCGAGAGACATTTGCGAACTTGAACGGTCGCAGGGGGAGAAATCATGGCCTGAACTCCCAGTCATTGAAAGTCCAGAGGGGTTGATGATACAAGTGTCATTCTAGATCAAAAATCAGAGAGAAGTTACAAAATCGAACTTTGGACCAAGGCTCCAGTGTCTCTTTGATTAGCGAAGTGACTACTGAATTGTTCGTGCGTAAGGATCACGGCGCGATTGATTATTATTCAAGGAACCGGTGCTCACTGGGATTTCCCTAGTGCTGCACCCACCCGAGATGATATGGGGTTTGGAGGAACATAAATCCTGTGAGGAGAGGATGAAGGATTTGGTTTGGGATTTGAATCTGTTCAGCTTGGAGAAAAGATGGCTTGGAGGGGGTGGGGGGCGGAATATGGTCACAGTCTGAATATCCCAAAAAGGCTGCCAGCAAGACAATCGAGAAACGCTAGAGCTGAAACTAAGGATCATGGCACTCGGTTCCGAATGTCCGAGTTCCGAGGGTCAAGGTCCGGGACTCAGAAAGTTCGGCACCCTCGATCGAGGGATGGGTGGCCACCGGTGACCCAGACCTGACCCTAGCTTCTCCGAGCTAGGAAACAAAACGCAGTGCCCTGTTTGGTAGGCAGGGGGGTAATGGGAGGGGACAGGTGAGGGAGGGACAAGCACAGGACAGGTTTTGATTGGCCGGCAGGGGCAAAATAAAAGGGGCTGTTTGGGCATTTCCCATTCTCTTTGGTGGATTTGGCGGTGTGCTCCATGGCTGAGCTGTAAATAGTTTGGCTTGGGGTGGGGGTGTCCATGGAGGCAATGCTGGTGGTTACTAATAGCCCCCCTGCCCTTTTATATTGAAAGTGGGTGCAGCGAGTCGCCCACTGCTTGGGCAGCGTAGGGCTTTGCCGTGTGGCTTTGGGTTTCTCTTCGGAATTGGGATTGTCTTGCCGGTTTTGCAGTGGTTTTTTGTACGTTTGCTCTGGGTTCAACTTCGCCAAGATGTGCCCAGTTGGGGCACGGGGGGATACTTTCTGGTTAATTTATGATGTGTGGAGAGAGGGCTTGCCTTGCCTAGGGGGGCACAGAGCAAGGGGTGGCGGGATTATATGTCTGGTTTCTCGTGGCTAGGCTTGCTGGCCGCTGGCACACATGGGGCCAGGGGCCCAAACTTGTTGAAACTTAATATGCTCTGTTTGGGGGCACCCCAGTGCAACCCACCCCTCCACCTTGCATGTAATTATGGGGCGTGCTTGGGGTGGGGGGAAAATTGCTGGTCATTGTTTAAACTAGTGGGGGCTTTGAGATGGCTTGTGTCTCTTTCTTCTGTCTGCTGCCATGTGCTCTCCCTCTATGGGGCACCCCAGTGTCAGTGCCACCCATCTGCCAGGCTTGGGTCGTGTCTATGGGGCAATCGGCCCAGCAGGGCAGGGGCAGGGGTAGCAACGTTACTGTTTATTAACATGGTGTTCTTTTGGGGATGACTTGCTCGTGGCAGGGCAAGGAGTGGGACAATGTGAATTTATTTGTGTTCTTCCGACTGGGCCACCCAGCCCAGTGTGCCAGTGCCGCCCGCCACAGAGCTTGCCTGTAATATAGAGGGGCATGGGGGGAGAGGGAGGGGGGGATGCACTGTTGTGCACCCTGATTGGATAAGCAATTAAACGGCCACACGTCGCCTCGGGCCCCGAGGGTGGCAGAGTTTCCGTGATTCTGAGTGCCGAGGTTCCGAGTTGTCAGGTTTTCCAAGGTCCGGAGTTCCGAGTTCTGATTTCTGATGCCTCGGAAAAAGTTCCACATGACGAGCAAAGGCTCGGCCCCGATACTCGGAACTCCTCACGAACACACGGTGCAGCCCTAAGAAGAACCCTTGGAGGAGAGGAGGCAACAGAGACAAGATGCAGCCAGGAGGATTTAGATTGAACCTCGGGGGAAACGTCCAGCCTGAAAGGGCCGTCGGGCAGCGGGACGGGCTGCCTAGAAAAGGTGTGGATTCTCCATTGTTGGGGGGGGGTCTTTAAGAAGAGGCTGGAGGAGCGTCTGTCTGGGAAGAAGGAGGCGCCAAGCAAGGATCCGCGCGGCCCCTTCCAGCTCTGATTCAGCCATGCCGGAGGTGGTCGCAGCACCCCGGTGCGGGTGTTTGAGGCCCGGAACCAGAGTTGAAGACCGCTGTGTCTGCCTCGCTCGCTACAGAGCCCCCAGGTGAAACTTGCAGAGCTCACCCTCCCAAGCCGCACTCTTGGCACGTTGGCAAGGACGTGGGCCCTCGATCTCCCTCCCCACCAGAGTGCACGGCAGGTAGAGGATGAGAGCCAGCTCCTTCTCCCCTGTGTGACTGACACTTCCCGAATCGGAGGCGCCACCTGCACCAGGCACAATTCATCCTCGATTGTCGTCTGCGGAGAGACATCCATTTGAAGTCCAATCTCATCTGATTTTGGTGCTAATTCAGAGCAAGATACACACCCCAGCCCCCTCATTCCTGAATCCAGCCCCCCTAGAACTCTGCCTGGCTGAGCTGTGTCCGTCAGAGGTGGCAGAGGGCAAGGCAGGATCCCCTCTCCCTACAGCGTCGCAGACAGAGACTCCTCCATCTAGTCCAGCCCCTGCTCCAAGGCAGGATCTCCTCTCCCTACAGCATCACAGACAGAGACTCCTCCATCTAGTCCAGCCCCTGCTCCAAGGCAGGATCTCCTCTCCCTACAGCATCGCAGACAGAGACTCGTCCATCTAGTCCAGCCCCTGCTCCAAGGCAGGATCTCCTCTCCCTACAGCATCGCAGACAGAGACTCGTCCATCTAGTCCAGCCCCTGCTCCAAGGCAGGATCTCCTCTCCCTACAGCATCGCAGACAGAGACTCGTCCATCTAGTCCAGCCCCTGCTCCAAGGCAGGATCCCCTCTCCCTACAGCATCGCAGACAGAGACTCGTCCATCTAGTCCAGCCCCTGCTCCAAGGCAGGATCCCCTCTCCCTACAGCGTCGCAGACAGAGACTCGTCCATCTAGTCCAGCCCCTGCTCCAAGGCAGGATCCCCTCTCCCTACAGCGTCGCAGACAGAGACTCGTCCATCTAGTCCAGCCCCTGCTCCAAGGCAGGATCCCCTCTCCCTACAGCGTCGCAGACAGAGACTCGTCCATCTAGTCCAGCCCCTGCTCCAAGGCAGGATCCCCTCTCCCTACAGCGTCGCAGACAGAGACTCGTCCATCTAGTCCAGCCCCTGCTCCAAGGCAGGATCCCCTCTCCCTACAGCGTCGCAGACAGAGACTCCTCCATCTAGTCCAGTCCCTGCTCCAAGGCAGTTGGGTTTCGAAAATCTCCACAGAGGAAGATTCCCTGACCTCCCCGGGCAGCTTGTGACTCCATTGCCTGACTGCGCTCACAGAGGATGCAGCCTCTTTTCCTGTCCGGTCAGCAGGGGCGTAGCATGGGATGGTTACGATACAAGCCCAGAACCTCTCACCCCCTAATGGATACTCTAGTTCCTCGGAGACGCTTGCTTCCAGAACTCTTTCTCATCCTCACTCTGCTCCTTTAAACCCTCTCCGGTCAGCCTGCATCCTGTTCCATGTGCAGGCTCCGCAGAAAGCCGACTCCTCCAGCTGACACCCGGCCAGAGCCCAACAGATCCAGGATGGTTTTCATTATTCTATTAATTAGAACTTAAACCTCCCTCTTCTGTCTGGGGTCCCCAGCTTCTCACTAATGCTCCGTCTACTGTCCTATTGTTTGGGGATCCCTTCCCCCCAGTATCCAAGCTAAGCGCGTTGTGCCCCTGAGACGTCTCAGCTTCATGGCCCGACGGCTCCTGGCTTCTCCCAATGTTCCCCTCCCACTTGTCCCTCCCCTCTCCTTTTCTAGCCTAGATTGTATACCTCTCAGGGCAGGGAGCTCTCTCTAATGAAGAGGCATGAGATAAGTAATAATAGGCAGGATAGAATGATTAGTTATTATTACTATCTCGAGGGCCAAGGAGAGGGAACAATAACCCATAAAAGTGTTGCAAACTTTCTGACTTCTGATGCTTCTTTCAACACGTCCCAGAATGGCATCTGCCTTTTTTGTAGCAGCATCGGCTTGGCGGTTCGTATTCCCCCACAAATATCTCCTCCATCTTCCCACCAGAAACTGGCCCCCATCCAGATTCACAAGAGGAAGCCGATTCCATTCCCCGGCGCCGCGAACTCAGCTCAATTCCTCTGTCATTTACAAAGCACCTTATCCATATGGATGAGGCGGTGACAGGCCAGCACTCTGGGGCTTTAATAACGTATTCCAGGACACGTTAAGCGGGGGAGGTCTTTGCCAGCTGACGCCCTGACCGGGCTGTCGAGGGCGGATTGCAAGATGCGGCTCTTGTTTATGAGCATGTTTAATGCATGAAGATCAGTTGCCAGGGAATTAGAGAAAAGGTGCTGGGTAATTTAATAAATAATAAAAGGGGTTTTACAAATGGTTCCTTTAATGAAAAACGTCCAAGCATTGGGGGCCTCAATCTGTCAGAATCCCTTCAAAACCTACAGGCGAAATTAGCCCGTCGGGGGAATGGATGCGTTCGTTCAGAATTGAAATCAAGGCGTCCACCATGCGTGGGGCAGAAAGTGTTCACCAATGGGTACAGAGCACAAGAGGAAACTTTTTTGTTTATCCCACATCCAGGGATATTAAAACCAGATTCCTACAATAAAGCAACACTTCATTGATTGTTTCAAACCTTAGAATGATTTAAAAAAAAAAAAAAAAAAGCAATCTACCAAGAATAAACCAAACCAGGTCTCTAATGATCACACGGTTGTCTGTGAAATTCTATTTTAGGCTGAAATGAGGATAAATGTTGCATGTCGGATTTAAGAAATAACAATTAAACGCATCTGAAAATTTCCAGTTTTTCTAGAAGTTTTTTTTTGGGGGGGCGGGTTTACAAAATCTCATTGGGAATCAGCATCTGTCTCAGGTTCCCCCATGGTCTCCTCTCTGGGGACAGGCCCCCCTCCCCGCCCCCAGTCGAGCACATCTCCGGCATCCGGTGGACTGGTTGTACTCGCTGGAGGGGCGTCCTTAGCCTCGCCTCAACGGTCCCTCTCGTCACTTCTGGCCGTCTTCCCCCCCCGCTGCCATATTGATCGAGCTCAAACCCTGCCCCCTTCCACAGCCGGCACAAACTCGGTGTTTCACCTTCAACTAGGGGCCACCCACGCCCGCCCACCCCCCTCCTGCCTTAGGCACCAGTGCAGGGTCTGCAACATGTAGTTTCCGTAAGTGTTCTTGAAACATTTGCATTGGTGACCCCCCCTAACCTTCAAGGCTCTTCCTGGCCTTGCTCCCCCTGATCTTTCTGTGATCGTTCCCACCTGACCTGGGCACGTCTCTGCCCGCGCCTGCTCCACACACTCCTGCTTCCTGAACGATCGTCACTAAAGCTGCAATGATGCCTGCTCTCTAAGGGGCCAGAGATGGACATTTTAGAGAACATTTATGAGAAATAGCACTAGAACTAGGGGACACGCCATGAAACTGGCTGCCGGCAGATTCAAAACAAATAAAAGGAAGTACTTTTTCACTCATAATTAACCTATGGAATTTGTTGCCAGAGGACGGTGTCAAGGCCAGTAGTAGAGCTGGGTTTTAAAAAGGCCTGGATAAGTTCTTGGAGAGTAGGTCCATTCATGGCTATTAACCAAGCAGCTCACAGGATGAACTTCTTACTGTTGGGAGCTGGGAGTGAACAACGGGGAATGGATCCCCCATTGAGACTGTTGGTTCTTCTCCCGTGAGATCGAGATTGGCCGCTGTCGGAGACAGGATGCTGGGCTTGATGCACCATTGGTCTGACTCAGTCTGGCATGTCTCATGTTCTTAAGTCATTAATAAAAGCCAAATAAACCAGCTGGGTTTCTAACCCTGACATGGCCAATATCAGCCTTTTCTTGGGCTCTCACATTTTGGGGTGCATGTTCCTACTGGGAGTATTTCTTGGAGCTCAGCCCCTCCCCCCGATTTAATTGCTGGGGCCAATCCCTGCCACAGCCCCCCCAACCCAAATTAACCTCTGCTGACTGGCCATTTGCAGAGCGATGCGGAGGAGCGAGCCCCCCCACTCGTTGTACAAACGGGCTGCTAGAAAGAGGTTTGGGCAGCGAGAGAAACTAGGCCCCTACCCCAAAGCAGATCAGCTGAGCTGCAGCAGACGGGTCCTCGTCAGGCACTAATGGTCTGTGACCGGTATTCAGGGCCCGTGCAGCCTGATGAAGGGAGAAGCAGCCAGCAATGGCTCTGTTGTCAGAGTGCTGGGCAGGCAGGAGACAAGCTGACAGTTCGAGGACAGGAAACCGCATATAAACATCAGAGAATCCCCAGGGGGAGGCAACCCATCTGTTTATGCTTTACAAAGTCATTGCACCTCTGGCAGGAGCCTCTCATTGAGCCGAGCATTGGGCCAGTCTAGTCTCTAGCAGTGGTTTAGGAGAAGACAGCTAACATGGCTCAGATGATGTGGAAAGTCCTGGGTTCAAGGCTGTGTGAAGTAAAGGGATCGTACCTGAGCTGTCAGAATCCCCCACCCAGGAGGAAAACCCTACATTATTTTTTCCCCAAAGGAAACTTACAAGCTTGCAACAAACCAGCCCTTCAGCTCCCCACACAGAACCTGCCCAGGCTCCTGAGTTCTGTTCTATCGGCAGAGCTAGAGGAGAAACCGTTATCGATGGTGTTTCTCTCGGCCGGCGGGGAAAGGATGTTACCTAGTGCCCAGCAAGCTAGAGAGCTATTGGTAAGGGAGCTGCAGGGGGACGTGCAGTGTGGCTGGGTAGCTAGGGTTTCTGTTCTTTAACACAACGAAGTCTCAGTTCCTTGACCCTCATGGGGGTAGGCTGCAACCAGAGCCGTTCCTTTGTGGTTAAAAAGAGGACCAGGCGGTCTTTTCCTGCCTAGGGTCCTTTCTCAGCCGCTGCCTGGCCAAGTGCCCCTTTCTCTAAAGTTTGTTGGCAATCACACTTTGCTTGTGTGAATCCTCAGACGAGTAGGTGAGAGCATTTGCTTCCTGACGGGTTGGGGCGATCTGAACATTGGGATTGCAGGATACTACTGATTTCTGCTCTAGTAAATGTCCAGTCATTTTATAAATGAGCTGCTAGCGATGGGGTTGGTCAAGCAGGGGGTGGCCTGGAGCTTGGCCCCCCTGGGCACAACTCTGCCCCGAGGCAGAGCAGCTGAGCCGCCACACCAGGAAGACCCTTTTAACCTTTACCCCAATTGTAGGGGTAACTGCCTACCCCGGAGGGACATTTCTTGCAACAACTCAAACGTGAGCAGCTCTATCCCTTTGCCTTTTAGGAGTGAGTGCCCCTCTCCCTTTTAGGACATTGTTACTGGCAGTCTGGTGCACAATACCGCCAGGGGGAAAAGCGTCCCCATCCACCGGTCCTTTCCTGTGAGCAAACAAATACCCAGGGTACGAAACTACCCCAGAAAGCCATTGGATTTTCCCATCGGGGTAACGTTGTCCCCTGGCCCATGGGTAGAAAGTTTGATTCGTTTAGCCCTGACCCCAGCTACGTTAAATCCAAGCACGGAGCAACCCTCCTCACCCCCCACTCCTGGCTCTCAGCACACCCCGGGCGGGGTGGGGGTGGGAAGCAGGGTGAAAGCAGGTGCCGTGCCAGGCCTGCTCGCCTCATGGCGGGGTACGGTGTATTGTTGGGAGACAGACTGACGCCTCATGTCACGTACTCATTTGTAAAGCCCCACATTTCTTCACGTGTCTGTTTATTTCCTTTCCATCTAGGCTCAGGGTGGCTCAGATTCCCGTGCCAGGGCTGCTCCAGCCTGCAAAGGGTTAGCCCTCTCTGTCCCTCTCGGCTCCGAGCTCCCCAAATCACAGAGCTGAACGGCGACGGAGAACGCAGTTCTACGCGGCTAGGTGGGTTCTAAGCTAATCGTAGGATGAAAAGCTCCATTCTCAGCCAGGTGGAAGAGGCCGGCCGGGAGCAGCTTCTTGCTCCATCTCGCTCCTTTGTCTGTGATCGTTTTCAGCGGCTCTTCCTGCCTTTCGGAGACGGCGCGTCGGCTCAGGTAGTGACACCCCGATTGCTTTGCTAAGCTCGTCTGTCGACTTTCCCTGGCTCTCAGACAGCATGCCTGTCTTTCGGCTCCTAGTCTGACTTTGGGGATTCCAGAGAGTTGTCATGCAATATTTCATCATGGCTATACCCATCTCTTCTTGCCGAGTTGAAAGACACCAGGCATCGCGATGAAACGTGCACACATAGCACTCATAAGAACCATGAATGTTTCATGTGTGTTATATGGATGTTGGTTTCATCAGCTTAATCACGGCGGGACGGAGCATGTAGGGAGCCAGTTTGGAAGAGGAATGAGGGAGCAGGAGGGGCGGGGGGGGGGCATGTGTTGTTCTGCCCAAATTCCTGGGACCAACAGCAGGTCTCGTTATATCTTGGTTGGCAGCCAGCCGGGAGGCAGGGGAGCAGGTGGGTGTGACTAGGGCAGGGCAGGGCGGCCACCCCAGGACCCGCCAGGGGGTGGGTTTGAGGCTGGGGTCTGACTCCGGCCCCCACTCCAGAAACCCCCGGGGGGTGGGAGAGACTCGAAGAGCCCTTGGGCCCTGCTATTTCCTGGGGCCCCAGCAGCCCCTGTTCCCACCAGGACCCCGAACACCCCCCTCTCAGGCCCTGTGGAGGGTTCTCCTAAGGGGACAGGGGTTCCTGATGCCGTCCCTGCCTGGAACTAAACTGAACCCCGGCTCCTGAGACTTCCCCCGTCCCCCCACCTTCATGGACAAAATCTCCCTATGGTCCCTCGTCCATCCCAGCCAACTGGAAACCCCTAGGGGCAGGGACCTGTCTCTTACCAGGACTCTGCCATTCTAGCCCCGTTGCTGCTGCCGGCACTAGGCAAATAATTAATAATCACACTAAGTAGAGGAGGCAGATGGGGTAGTTTCACTTATTCTTTCACTCAGTTAAAACTTCCTCAGTTTTCTATTTATTATTATTAATAATTATTAATTATTAATTATTGTTATTTAATATAGCACCAGCAATGTACCTGGCACTGTACAGTCAGTAGTTACAGACAGGTCCCTGCCCCAAAGGGCCTACAATGTTAAAATCATTTTCTACTAAAAAAATCTCATCAGCTTAAAGGTGACTTTCTTTCTTTCTTTCTTTCTTTCTTTCTTTGTAGGAGAAAAAGTTTTTCTCACAATTTCCCGGCGGGGGAAAGGCTGCTTGTCAGGGCGTCTGGTCCCAGCAGGAGGCACCGTCTGGCTGAATAATGCATTGATCTCCCACTTCAGACCAATTTCCTTTTGGTGCCATTTAGCCAAGGCCTGAGCCGTCGGCATTTCAGATGAATCAAGCGTGATTGAACGACTTGTGGCTCGGGGGGCGGGAGAGACTGGGAAGGGGGGCCAAGAACATGGGGGCTGGGTTGGAGAGGGGGCCATGATGCTGTGGCTCAGCCAAGAGGTAGCAAGGAAGGCTGCCAGTCTGTGCCGGGGTGTGGGGGCTCTGGGGTCAGTGGGGCTCTGCTGGGGGACGCAGGGACCATTAGCAGCAATGGGGCAAACACAGTGATCATGGGGGGGCTGTAGGGGGGTGGCCCATCGGTGCTGGGATCTGGGGGGAGGAGACCAGGAAGAGTGCGCTTGGGCTGGTGATACCGGGAGGGGAGGGGGCACAGGTCCGTGCTTGAGGGGGTGCAGGGTAATGATGTTGGGGGACCCATGTGTCATGGGTTGAAGGGTCCGCACCCCCACTTTACCGGGTGTGAGTGACTCAGTTTCCCTCGCGCACAGCCCGCTTGAATTAGTTTCTCTCTCTGGCCGATTCAAGCCTGCTGCAGGGACAACCCCTTTGTCACTCAAGGGCCCGATCCTTCCCGTTTACAGACTCTTTACTCTCTGGGTTCGCAAGAGCTTGAAGGCTCTTGTCGCTCACTTGTGTTCCAATGTTAGACACCGACACTTCTTCATAAAGATAAGAAGTCAGTTTATTGATTACATAAGCAAGATAGTTGATACAGAGTGGTTACTAGAAATCAAAGGTAAATATAACGCATTCCTGATCTATACTGGTTGAGTTCGTAAATAAGCATCTTACCCTACAAAGGTCCATAAGTTCTTCTCAGTCCTTGATGTAAGTGACTGGGTCTTCAGTCTTAGAGTTGCTAGAGAGCAAAGTCCTGCCTCTCAGTTCAAGGTTCAGCTCAGCCTCCCTGGCTGCAAGATGTTGAGCGAGTTCCCGATAGTTCCTTTTCCCTCTGGGGTACAAGAGGAAACTCCTCGTATCTTCTCAAGGCTTCTAGAATTCCGTTTGTTCTCTCTATCAGCTTTCTGTGTCTCTTGCACGTAGGCAATGGCTGCCTGCATTAGCATTTTAAACGTCTCTTGCCACCCATCTGGGGCGAATCAACAAACTGTCTTTCCATTTCCTGGAACTTGGTCAAGTGTCACAGTCCCGATTTGGGTTTTACAGTTCTCAGTTGTAA